>CM017557.1:24550433-24747269 GCA_007844125.1 Sinonovacula constricta | reverse complement strand
TGACAATTAGTATAGATCCAAATCAAGCAGCACCTGGCTGGGCCTATCTGTTTATGATCTGCATGAATTTATATTTCTGTGGCAATTAGTATAGATCCAAATCAGCCAGCTTCTGGCTGGGCCAGTCTAATCATGATCTGCATGTATTTCTACAACTTTGGCAAAATAGTATAGATACGAATCAGCCAGCTCCTGACTCAAGGCAGGCCGATCAAGACCTGAACATATTCATACAATTGTGGCAAATGTTATACATCCAAATTATCCAGCTCTAGACTAGGACAGTCTGATCATGATCTGCATGTTTTCATACAACTGTGGCACATAGTATAGATCCATATCAACTTTCTCCTGGCAGTGTCAGATCAACACATATTTAAACAACTTGGGCAAATAGTACAGACCCAAATCAGCTAGCTTCTGTCAGGGACAGTCCGATCATGATCTGCATGTATTTATACTAGGGATGTCAAAGAATACTATGTTTGGTATTCGGATATCCGTCGAACGATCCGAACGGATATCCGGATATCCGGATATAACTCTTAGTTAATTCTGATGTTGCAGTCGGATGTGTGCGGGGTTACTAACGTTTTCATTGATATAATTAAATTGTCATTTAATGGAAATAATTAAATCAACATTTTCATAGGCATAGGCACTTGATCATTTTAATGATTAATGAAATACGAACAATAAAAAGCATTTGGTAATTTTAATTTACAATAAAATTAATAAATCAAACATATATCTGATCAATTGTAGCTCTATCACTTCTTAATAAAGCCGAACAAACGAAATTAAAGATAATTGAATCCTTAATCAAAATGGATAAGTAATAGCTTCAAACAATGGCTGTTAATTGGCAAATTATTTTACATAAGCTTTAGCACATTTCTAAAACTATGAAGTTCATCAACAAAATTAAAGATAGTATTCACTATACAAAATGGATTAGTAGAAGCTTCAAACCTTGGCGGTTAATTAGCATGTTATTAAACATACCATCATGTTTTAGCACATTTCTCAAACTGTGAAGCCAAATATACGATACTGCGTGTCACCAGCTGTCACCACCTGTCGATAATCCATTACACATGCATGTGTGTGAATACACACTGACATGGCAGCAGAAAGATTACTTAGCGAAATGGCCAAAACATTTAATTAAATGTTTAAATTTTTACATTTTTAAGCGAATATCCGGATACTAAAGTCGATTCGGATATCCGATGATTCGGACGGATATCCGGATATCCGGATATCCGGATATCCGTTGACATCCCTAATTTACACAACTGTGGCAATTGATAGTATAGATCCAAATCAGCCGGCTCCTGGCTGGGACAGTCTGATCATGATCTGCATGTTTTTTACAACATTGACAAACAATATAGATCCAAATCAGCCAGCTCCTGGCTGGGGCAGTCTGATCATGATCTGCATGTATTTTTACAACATTAGCAAACAGTATAGATCCAAATCAGCCAACTTCTGGCTGGGGCAGTCTGATCATGATCTTCATGTTTTATTTATAACTTTGGCAAATAGTACAGATCCAAATCAGCCAGCTCCTGGCTGGGGCAGTCTGATCATGATCTGCATGTATTTTTACAACATTAGCAAACAATATAGATCCAAATCAGCCAGCTCCTGGCTGGGGCAGTCTGATTTTAATATGCATGTATTTTTACAACATTGACAACAGTATAGATCCAAATCAGCCAACTTCTGGCTAGGGCAGTCTGATCATGATTTGCATTTGTTTTTACAACTTTGGCAAACAGTATAGATACAAATCAGCCAGCTCCTAGCTGGGGCAGTCTGATCTTGATCTGCATGTTTTTTCACAACATTGACAAACAGTATAGATCCAAATCAGCCAACTCCTGTCTGGGACATTCTGATCTTGATCTGCATGGTTTATTTACAACTTTGGCAAATAGTACAGATCCAAATCAGCCAGCTCCTGGCTGGGGCAGTCTGATCATGATCTGCATGTATTTTTACAACATTAGCAAACAGTATAGATCCAAATCAGCCAACTCCTAGCTGGGGCAGTCTAATCTTGATCTGCATGTTTTGTTCACAACTTTGACAAACAGTATAGATCCAAATCAGCCAACTCCTGGCTGGGGCAGTCTGATCATGGTCTGCATTTTGTTGTTTTTTACAACATAAGCAAACAGTATAGATCCAAATCAGCCAGCTCCTGGTTGGGGCAGTCTGATCATGATCTGCATGTGTTTTACAACTGTGACAAATAGCATAGGTCCAAATCAGCCAGCTCCTAACTGGTGCAGTCTGATCATGATCTGCATGTATTTTTACAACATTGGCAAACAGTATAGATCCAAATCAGCCATCTCCTGGCTGGGGCAGTCTGATCATGATCTTCATGTTTTATTTACAACTTTGGCAAACAGTATAGATCCAAATCAGCCAGCTCCTGGCTGGGGCAGTCTGATCATGATCTGCATGTATTTTTACAACATTGGCAAACAGTATAGATCCAAATCAGCCATCTCCTGGCTGGGGCAGTCTGATCATGATATTCATGTTTTATTTACAACTTTGGCAAATAGTACAGATCCAAATCAGCCAGCTCCTGGCTGGGGCAGTCTGATCATGATCTGCATGTATTTTTACAACATTAGCAAACAGTATAGATCCAAATCAGCCAGCTCCTGGCTGGGGCAGTCTGATCATGATCTGCATGTTTTTTACAACTGTGGCAAATAGCATAGATTCAAATCAACCAGCTCCTGGCTGGGGCAGTCTGATCATGATTTGCATGTATTTTTACAACATTGGCAAACAGTATAGATCCAAATCAGCCAGCTCCTGGCTGGGGCAGTCTGATCATGATTTCCATGTATTTTTACAACATTAGCAAACAGTATAGATCCAAATCAGCCAACTCCTGGCTGGGGCAGTCTGATCATGATTTGCATGTATTTTTACAACATTGGCAAACAGTATAGATCCTAATCAGCCATCTCCTGGCTGGGGCAGTCTGATCATGATCTGCATGTATTTTTACAACATCAGCAAACAGTATAGATCCAAATCAGCCAGCTCCTGGCTGGGGCAGTCTGATCATGATCTTCATGTTTTATTTACAACTGTGGCAAATAGTATAGATTCAAATAAGCCAGCTCCTGGCTGGGGCAGTCTGAACATGATTTGCATGTATTTTTACAACATTGGCAAACAGTATAGATCCAAATCAGCCAGCTCCTGGCTGGGGCAGTCTGATCATGGTCTGCATGTTTTTTACAACATTGGCAAATAGCATATATCCAAATCAGCCAGCTCCTGGCTGGGGCAGTCTGAACATAATATGCATGTATTGTTACACGTTGGCAACAGTATAGATCCAAATCAGCCAACTCCTGGCTGGGGCAGTCTGATCATGATTTGCATTTGTTTTTACAACTTTGGCAAACAGTATAGATACAAATCAGCCAGCTCCTAGCTGGGGCAGTCTGATCTTGATCTGCAGGTTTTTCTACAACATTGACAAACAGTATAGATCCAAATCAGCCAACTCCTGGCTGGGGCAGTCTGATCTTGACCTGCATGTTTTTTTCACAACATTGACAAACAGTATAGATCCAAATCAGCCATCTCCTGGCTGGGGCAGTCTGATCATGATCTTCATGTTTTATTTACATCTTTGGCAAATAGTACAGATCAAAATCAGCCAGCTCCTGGCTGGGGCAGTCTGATCATGATCTGCATGTATTTTTACAACATTAGCAAACAATATAGATCCAAATCAGCCAGCTCCTGGCTGGGGTAGTCTGATCTTAATATGCATGTATTTTTACAACATTGACAACAGTATAGATCCAAATCAGCCAACTCCTGGCTAGGGCAGTCTGATCATGATTTGCATTTGTTTTTACAACTTTGGCAAACAGTATAGATACAAATCAGCCAGCTCCTAGCTGGGGCAGTCTGATCTTGATCTGCATGTTTTTTTCACAACATTGACAAACAGTGTAGATCCAAATCAGCCAACTCCTGTCTGGGACATTCTGATCTTGATCTGCATGTTTTTTTCACAACATTGACAAACAGTATAGATCCACATCAGCCAACTCCTAGCTGGGGCAGTCTAATCTTGATCTGCATGTTTTTTTCACAACTTTGACAAACAGTATAGATCCAAATCAGCCAACTCCTGGCTGGGGCAGTCTGATCATGGTCTGCATTTTGTTGTTTTTTACAACATAAGCAAACAGTATAGATCCAAATCAGCCAGCTCCTGGTTGGGGCAGTCTGATCATGATCTGCATGTGTTTTACAACTGTGACAAATAGCATAGGTCCAAATCAGCCAGCTCCTAACTGGTGCAGTCTGATCATGATCTGCATGTATTTCTACAACATTGGCAAACAGTATAGATCCAAATCAGCCATCTCCTGGCTGGGGCAGTCTGATCATGATCTTCATGTTTTATTTACAACTTTGGCAAACAGTATAGATCCAAATCAGCCAGCTCCTGGCTGGGGCACTCTGATCATGATCTGCATGTATTTTTACAACATTGGCAAACAGTATAGATCCAAATCAGCCATCTCCTGGCTGGGGCAGTCTGATCATGATATTCATGTTTTATTTACAACTTTGGCAAATAGTACAGATCCAAATCAGCCAGCTCCTGGCTGGGGCAGTCTGATCATGATCTGCATGTATTTTTACAACATTAGCAAACAGTATAGATCCAAATCAGCCATCTCCTGGCTGGGGCAGTCTGATCATGATCTTCATGTTTTATTTACAACTTTGGCAAACAGTATATATCCAAATCAGCCAGCTCCTGGCTGGGGCAGTCTGATCATGATCTGCATGTATTTTTACAACATCAGCAAACAGTATAGATCCAAATCAGCCATCTCCTGGCTGGGGCAGTCTGATCATGATCTTCATGTTTTATTTACAACTGTGGCAAATAGTATAGATTCAAATAAGCCAGCTCCTGGCTGGGGCAGTCTGAACATGATTTGCATGTATTTTTACAACATTGGCAAACAGTATAGATCCAAATCAGCCAGCTCCTGGCTGGGGCAGTCTGATCATGGTCTGCATGTTTTTTACAACATTGGCAAATAGCATATATCCAAATCAGCCAGCTCCTGGCTGGGGCAGTCTGAACATAATATGCATGTATTGTTACACGTTTTCAACAGTATAGATCCAAATCAGCCAACTCCTGGCTGGGGCAGTCTGATCATGATTTGCATTTGTTTTTACAACTTTGGCAAACAGTATAGATACAAATCAGCCAGCTCCTAGCTGGGGCAGTCTGATCTTGATCTGCATGTTTTTTCACAACATTGACAAACAGTATAGATCCAAATCAGCCAACTCCTGGCTGGGGCAGTCTGATCTTGATCTGCATGTTTTTTTCACAACATTGACAAACAGTATAGATCCAAATCAGCCATCTCCTGGCTGGGGCAGTCTGACCATGATCTTCATGTTTTATTTACATCTTTGGCAAATAGTACAGATCCAAATCAGCCAGCTCCTGGCTGGGGCAGTCTGATCATGATCTGCATGTATTTTTACAACATTAGCAAACAATATAGATCCAAATCAGCTAGCTCCTGGCTGGGGTAGTCTGATCTTAATATGCATGTATTTTTACAACATTAACAACAGTATAGATCCAAATCAGCCAACTCCTGGCTAGGGCAGTCTGATCATGATTTGCATTTGTTTTTACAACTTTGGCAAACAGTATAGATACAAATCTGCCGGCTCCTAGCTGGGGCAGTCTGATCTTGATCTGCATGTTTTTTTCACAACATTGACAAACAGTGTAGATCCAAATCAGCCAACTCCTGTCTGGGACATTCTGATCTTGATCTGCATGTTTTTTTTTCACAACATTGACAAACAGTATAGATCCACATCAGCCAACTCCTAGCTGGGGCAGTCTAATCTTGATCTGCATGTTTTTTTCACAACTTTGACAAACAGTATAGATCCAAATCAGCCAACTCCTGGCTGGGGCAGTCTGATCATGGTCTGCATTTTGTTGTTTTTTACAACATAAGCAAACAGTATAGATCCAAATCAGCCAGCTCCTGGTTGGGGCAGTCTGATCATGATCTGCATGTGTTTTACAACTGTGACAAATAGCATAGGTCCAAATCAGCCAGCTCCTAACTGGTGCAGTCTGATCATGATCTGCATGTATTTTTACAACATTGGCAAACAGTATAGATCCAAATCAGCCATCTCCTGGCTGGGGCAGTCTGATCATGATCTTCATGTTTTATTTACAACTTTGGCAAACAGTATAGATCCAAATCAGCCAGCTCCTGGCTGGGGCACTCTGATCATGATCTGCATGCATTTTTACAACATTGGCAAACAGTATAGATCCAAATCAGCCATCTCCTGGCTGGGGCAGTCTGATCATGATCTTCATGTTTTATTTACAACTTTGGCAAATAGTACAGATCCAAATCAGCCAGCTCCTGGCTGGGGCAGTCTGATCATGATCTGCATGTATTTTTACAACATTAGCAAACAGTATAGATCCAAATCAGCCATCTCCTGGCTGGGGCAGTCTGATCATGATCTTCATGTTTTATTTACAACTTTGGCAAACAGTATAGATCCAAATCAGCCAGCTCCCGGCTGGGGCAGTCTGATCATGATCTGCATGTATTTTTACAACATTGGCAAACAGTATAGATCCAAATCAGCTATCTCCTGGCTGGGGCAGTCTGATCATGATCTTCATGTTTTATTTACAACTTTGGCAAATAGTACAGATCCAAATCAGCCAGCTCCTGGCTGGGGCAATCTGATCATGATCTGCATGTATTTTTACAACATTAGCAAACAGTATAGATCCAAATCAGCCAGCTCCTGGCTGGGGCAGTCTGATCATGATCTGCATGTTTTTTACAACATTGACAAACAGTATAGATCCAAATCAGCCAGCTCCTGGCTGGGGCAGTCTGATCATGATCTGCATGTATTTTTACAACATTAGCAAACAGTATAGATCCAAATCAGCCAACTTCTGGCTGGGGCAGTCTGATCATGATCTGCATGTATTTTTACAACATTGGCAAACAGTATAGATCCAAATCAGCCATCTCCTGGCTGGGGCAGTCTGATCATGACCTTCATGTTTTATTTACAACTTTGGCAAATAGTACAGATCCAAATCAGCCAGCTCCTGGCTGGGGCAGTCTGATCATGATCTGCATGTATTTTTACAACATTAGCAAACAATATAGATCCAAATCAGCCAGCTCCTGGCTGGGGCAGTCTGATCTTAATATGCATGTATTTTTACAACATTGACAACAGTATAGATCCAAATCAGCCAACTTCTGGCTAGGGCAGTCTGATCATGATTTGCATTTGTTTTTACAACTTTGGCAAACAGTATAGATACAAATCAGCCAGCTCCTAGCTGGGGCAGTCTGATCTTGATCTGCATGTTTTTTCACAACATTGACAAACAGTATAGATCCAAATCAGCCAACTCCTGTCTGGGACATTCTGATCTTGATCTGCATGTTTTTTTTTCACAACATTGACAAACAGTATAGCTCCAAATCAGCCAACTCCTAGCTGGGGCAGTCTAATCTTGATCTGCATGTTTTTTTTCACAACTTTGACAAACAGTATAGATCCAAATCAGCCAACTCCTGGCTGGGGCAGTCTGATCATGGTCTGCATTTTGTTGTTTTTTACAACATAAGCAAACAGTATAGATCCAAATCAGCCAGCTCCTGGTTGGGGCAGTCTGATCATGATCTGCATGTGTTTTACAACTGTGACAAATAGCATAGGTCCAAATCAGCCAGCTCCTAACTGGTGCAGTCTGATCATGATCTGCATGTATTTTTACAACATTGGCAAACAGTATAGATCCAAATCAGCCATCTCCTGGCTGGGGCAGTCTGATCATGATCTTCATGTTTTATTTACAACTTTGGCAAACAGTATAGATCCAAATCAGCCAGCTCCTGGCTGGGGCAGTCTGATCATGATCTGCATGTATTTTTACAACATTGGCAAACAGTATAGATCCAAATCAGCCATCTCCTGGCTGGGGCAGTCTGATCATGATCTTCATGTTTTATTTACAACTTTGGCAAATAGTACAGATCCAAATCAGCCAGCTCCTGGCTATGGCAGTCTGATCATGATCTGCATGTATTTTTACAACATTAGCAAACAGTATAGATCCAAATCAGCCAGCTCCTGGCTGGGGCAGTCTGATCATGATCTGCATGTTTTTTACAACTGTGGCAAATAGCATAGATTCAAATCAACCAGCTCCTGGCTGGGGCAGTCTGATCATGATTTGCATGTATTTTTACAACATTGGCAAACAGTATAGATCCAAATCAGCCAGCTCCTGGCTGGGGCAGTCTGATCATGGTCTGCATGTTTTTTACAACAGTGGCAAATAACATAGATCCAAATCAGCCAACTCCTGGCTGGGGCAGTCTGATCATGATTTGCATTTGTTTTTACAACTTTGGCAAACAGTATAGATACAAATCAGCCAGCTCCTAGCTGGGGCAGTCTGATCTTGATCTGCATGTTTTTTCACAACATTGACAAACAGTATAGATCCAAATCAGCCAACTCCTGGCTGGGGCAGTCTGATCTTGATCTGCATGTTTTTTTCACAACATTGACAAACAGTATAGATCAAAATCAGCCAACTCCTGGCTGGGGCAGTCTGATCTTGATCTGCATGTTTTTTTTACAACATTGACAAACGGTATAGAACCAAATCAGCCAGCTCCTGGCTGGGCAGTCTGATCTTGCTCTGCATGTTTTTTTACAACATTAGCAAACAGTATAAATCCAAATCAGCCAGCTCCTGGCTGGGCAGTCTGATCATGATCTGCATGTTTTTTACAACATTGACAAACAGTATAGATCCAAATCAGCCAGCTCCTGGCTGGAGCAGTCTGATCATGATCTGCATGTATTTTTACAACATTAGCAAACAGTATAGATCCAAATCAGCCAACTTCTGGCTGGGGCAGTCTGATCATGATCTGCATGTATTTTTACAACATTGGCAAACAGTATAGATCCAAATCGGCCAGCTCCTGGCTGGGGCAGTCTGATCATGGTCTGCATGTTTTTTACAACAGTGGCAAATAGCTTGACCCAAACAGCCAACTCCTGGCTGGAGCAGTCTGATCATGATCTGCATGTATTTTTACATTATTGGCAAACAATATAGATCCAAATCAGCCAGCTCCTGGCTGGGGCAGTCTGATCATGATCTGCACATATTTATACAACTTTCGCAAATAGTATCGATCCAAATCAGCCAGCTCCTGCCTGGGTAATCTGATCGTGATCTATATGCATTTATACAACAGTATCGAATAGTATAGATAAAAATCAGCCAGTTCCTGACTGTGTTGTCTGATCATGATTTGCATGTATTTATATATCTGTATCAAACAGTATAGATCCAAATCATCCAGCTCCTGCCTTGGTGCGGTCTGAGCAGTATCTGCACTTGCTTTGTTGTTGTTTCTTTTGCTGAGTTTTTAGCATTATGTCTTGGCACCTTTGCATATGATTGTAAAATATGAGTAAAAAAGTCTCGGTTATTAATAAATGCAACAAAGTAAGGGCTTAATATTTATCTTGATGTCACAGAAAAATAACATATATGAGACGTTACCTATCTCTGACTGTGTTGTTTATTTAATGTCTTTGCTTTAGAGGTTGTATGTTTAAATCTGCACCAGAAGTGGAACCCCTAAGAAAAAGTTTATTTGATACTTTAAAGTAGTGTCTTTTGTATGAGTCTGTATTTATAACGTTGAAGACAATTTTAGCTTTATTTGCACCAGTGTAGACACTCTAGATTATAGGAAAAAATAAATTCAACACTCCTATGCTTATTAATGGACTGATCCTCTCTTACTGGAACTACTTATGTGACATTAACATCTGTAGGGAGAAAAAAAAGTGAAGCCAGTCCAGTACTTGAACACAGGGCCCTTAGCTTACCAATCAATAGGGGAATGATAGATTCCGACTAATTTAAAGGGACCGCTTAAACCTTATCTCCCAATCACCAGATTATATACACGCCATACATGTGACATAGTGAGTTTAAAATTTGCAGGGGGACTTGTGCTTGAACCTGGAACGTTTTACTTACTGGGTGATTGTTAGAAACCTACTGATCTAATGGGACCAATTACAAATACTCACATTATAATAACTCTGCAAGACTTGTGTTGTAATCTGAAGTTAAACTTTGCAAGTATTACAGTTATTATAGTTTACGTTTATACATTTCTTTCATATGACATTTTTGATAGAATATTCGCTATTCACTCTTAGCTTGTTTTATTTGTTAATTTCCCAGAATCATTCTTACTCATCTTCTTATATTGAAATGTAAAGGGGAATTACCATTCCAACAGTAAATACTACAGACCCTGATTAAATAGCATCCATCAGGGATCTGGCAGATCTGGATCTAGATTATTTGACAAAGTCGTATAAATATGTGTTTACTATTAGCAAGCTCAGGGTTAAAGGTTATATTCTTTAAATATATTATTGTTTTGTTTTTTTCTCGTGTGTACTTATGATAAGTAATATATATCCTTGCTATAAAAATGTCGGTCTACTCAGGATCGCAATTTTTCATCACATGGTGTATTTTTTTGTTGTGGGGACGTGGAGGGTGAATTGAGGAGTGGGCGTGGAGTAGTGGGTAGAATCGTGGGTTTGTGACACCTGACAGGTTAGCCTCCCACTATGTGGGTTCGAGTTCCCTTCAGGACAAAGGTCTTAATGTAGGAATGTCTTCCATCTGACCTTGCATGCCGCTGGTTCTACCCAACCATGTGTCTTTGTGACACCTGACAGGTTAGCCTCCCACCGAGTGGGTTTGAGTTCCCTCAGGGCAAATACCTTAATGTAGGAAGGTCTTTCAGCTAACCTGCGACGTGCGGCTGGTTCTACCCAGGCATTTTTCTGTGTTCTTCTGCCACCTAAACAGCTGGATGTTGCTATGATGATCATAATTGATCTCTACGATGTATTTATAAAATAAACAGTAAATTTGTGTTTACTATTCTCAACCCAAGGGTTAAAGGTTATATTCTCGGAATAGTTAATTCATGTTTGTTTGTCTCTTGCAGTTATAATAAGTAATACATATCCTTGATATAAAAATGTCGGTCTACTCGGATTCTGCACTATAATGTCACATTGTGTTGTTGTTGTTTATTCTTTTTTTGTTGGTGTGAGGTAGGTGGTGGGGCTTCGAGTAGTGGTAGAATGGTGGATCTGTATCTCCTCTGACAGCTTATCCTCTCATCGCGTAGGTTCGAGTCCCATTCTAGGCCAATTACTTATTGTCTGAAAGTCGTCCAGCTGTCATGCGGTGTGCCAGTGGTTCTTTACATTTTTTTGCTTTTCCACAAAGACAAATGGAAAACACTAAAATAAACGTAACTGGTCGTGGAATAAAAAATAATGGTCAACACCCTGAGTCCCACATATACAGTTGCATTATATATGTATATTTACCCACTTAGCCAAGGGTCCCTGATTTGAGCCTTAGACTGGCTACACATTTTTCTCCCTATAGTAATGTTACATTAAGGCCCAAATTAAAGGCCCTACGGGTCGTTATGATTTAAATGCTTGATGCCAACAAGTTAGATGGCTATTTAGCAGACATATGGTTTTTGATAAACTTTAAATTAGCCAGGTGTATACAGTCAGATAACAGGAAGAGCATATAAACATCCCGATAAGCCTTGTCAGTAAAATATTCAAACTGATAGCTTGGGGTCTCTGGTTCGATCCCTTGATTGGCTCCACACTTGTCTCTGAATGTTTCAGAAGAAACCGACATTATCGAGAGATTAATGGTTAACTAAAGAGTAGATAATAGTGTTGTCTGTCAAAAAATATGTTTACGAAATCCCAGTTCATACAAATAGATTAGATTCAGCCTATTGAATGTATGTTGCTTAAGAAATTCATTTTAATGTAATAATTTTCACTATGTCCCTACTTTTGTTGACTCAGTTGGTTCTGTCATATTGCTTTAATCTCTCTGTTTGCCCCTTGTGACTTATTTACTTCTAAATCATGTTTTGCTTTATACTGATCTCTCTTTTGTCTATCTTTCTTTCTTCATTCCAGTCTTTAATATCATCATTCAATTTCTTTCCATTTCCTTCCTTCCTTATTCAATCCTTCCTATTTTCTCTGTTATCTATTCTTTCATTCCCCTGTTTCTCTTATTTTTGGTGTGCTTTCCTTCCTATTATTTCATTGTTTATATCTTTCCTTCATTCTTTGTCCCCATTATTTTGTTTTTTTTTAATATTATTTCCATTCTTATGCCTGTCGTTCTTATATGTTCCCTTAAAAGTATTCCTTCTACAAGTTTTTGTTCTTCCTCCTTGTCTTTCTTCCTTTATTTAGTTATTTTTTTCTTGTGTCATTTCCTTTCTCATTTGTTCTTGTTTGCTTGTATTATTCTCTTTTCCCAACTTTAATTCTTCATTTTACCACTTGTTTTTTTAGTTATTTTTTCCTTACCTTCTTCATGCTTTTTTCTCCTGATTATTTTTTCTTCCTTTTTTACTGTCTTTACTTTTCATGATTTTCTATATTCCCCTTGTCTTTGTCTTCCCTTCTTCAGTGTTGCATTATTTCTTCCTTTTGCCTTTCATTTCTATATGTATTTGTTTCTTTTTCACTCAACTTTTTTTATTTCTAAATAGTGCAGTGAGTTTATTACTTCCATTGTTCTCTGTTTTCTCCCTTTTGAGTCCCCTACCGGTGTTCACACCGGAGGGGACTAAAGGTTTACCCTCCGTCAGTCCGTCAGTCTGTCTGTCTGTCAGTATGTCCGCTAAAAATCTGGATCCTTTGATAACTTAAAAACGTTTAAAGCTAGGCACATAAAACTTGGTATGTTAATTGGTAGCAATAGGTACAATATGCACGCGTAACATTTGGGTCGCTACCTTGAGCGTCAAGGTCACAGCATGACCTTGAAGCAAAAGCCTGTCCGGCCCATAACTTCGTTTTTTGAAGTCGGATTTTAAAACTATTTCAAAGAAATGATCACCATATTGAGATGACGTGTCGCGAGCAAGATTTGGGTCGCTACCTTGAAGGTCAAGGTCACAGCATGACCTTGCAACAAAATCGTGTCCGCCCCATAACTTGGTTATTTGAAGTTTGAGTTTACAAACTATTTCACAGAAATGATCACCATATTGAGACGACGTGGCGCGCACAACATTCGGGTCGATACCTTGAAGGTCAAGGTCACAGCATGACCTTGCAGCAAAATCGAGTCCAGCCCATAACTTTGTTTATTGAAGTCAGATTTTACAACTATTTCACAGAAATAATAACAATATTGAGACGACGTTTTGCGAACGTCATTTGGGTCGATGCCTTAAAGGTCAAGGTCACAGCATGACCTTGCAGCAAAATCGTGTCCAGCCCATAACTGTGTTATTTGAAGTCAGATTTTACAACTAGTTCACAGAAATGATCACCATATTGAGGTGACGTGTCGAGCACAACATTTGGGTCGATAACTTGAAGGTCAAGGTCACAGCATGACCTTGCAGCAAAATCGTGTCCAGCCCATAATTTTGTTATTTGAAGTCAGATTTTACAACTATTTCACAAAAATGATCACCATATTGACATGACATGTCGCGAACAAAATTCGGGTCTTTACCTTGAAGGTCAAGGTCACAGCATGACCTTGCAGCAAAATCGTGTCCCGCCCATAACTTTGTTATTTGAAGTAGGATTTTACAACTATTTCACAGAAACGATTACCATATTTAGATGACATGTCGCGCACAACATTTGGGTTGCTACCTTGAAGGTCAAGGTCACAGCATGACCTTGCAGCAAAATCTTGAAGTTTTGGATAGCGCATTCAGGTGCACTTACCTTAAATGATAGTGCATTAAGGTGCTCATACCTTAAATAAAGGCCCCCAAAAAATGTCATGATAAGTTAACAATTATTTAGGTCAGGTGAATTAAACAATTTATGTGAACTCCAACTACTGTAGATTTCCATGTTTATTACTTAATTTTTAAGCCATAATTATACAAATACAGACTTCAACCTCAAATTAATTATAAATGGCAATAAACAGGAGCGTATTATAATTAAAGAACTTTTTGAGGGACCGGTAGAGGACTACTTTACTGCCCTCAATACTATCAGCTTGTTTCTTTCTTCTTCATTAATTCTTGCATCATTATTTTTCGACCCTTTCTGTCAAAATGAACCACATAGCGCAATGGGTAGAGTGTAGGCTTCAGGTATTGGAGTCCCTGAGTTCGATCCCGCGCCACGACATACAACAGTCGTTAAAAATGGTAGTGATATAGCTCCCTTGCTCAATCTCAAGCACATATAAGGGTAGCTCCACGACTGGTTAGCCCGATGTCAGGAGAATGTGACTGAGTGTGATATCATGCCAGGGGTTCACGGCATGTTATATATATATAGTGTAGGCAGCACTATAATTACTTCAAATGGACGTCATCTCCAGATAACTGAAACACTGTTGGTGTGACTATATAAATATTAACACAACAATTTGCCTGTTGCAGTGAGTGGATTATTTCCATTATTGTAATGTTTTCTTTTTTGCCCTACTTTTTCTTCCTCCTTTCTTCACATTCTTTTCACCTGTTTCTATTTTGTTATATGGTTCCTACATTCCATTATACATCTAGTATTTGTTTGTAACTTTCGTGTGTCTCCTTACTGTTTTATTTTTTTTATTTTTTTCATTTCTTTCTCTTCATTTTTAACTCAACTGAGCACAATGTGCTCAAGGGGAGATTTGTGATACCGCTTCGTCCGTCGTTCGTCGTTCGTAGTCAACATTTACCTTGTGAACACACTAGAGGCCACAATTTTTATCCAATCTTCATCAACTTGGACAGAATGTTTGCATGCATGAAATCTTGAATGAGTTCATTATTGGGTCACCTGGGGTCAAAAAGTAGGTCACTAGGTCAAATTTTAGGAAAAAATTGTGAACACACTAGAGACCCCATTTATAGCCCAATCTTCACCAAACTTGGTCAGAATGTTTGCCTACATAAAATCTTGGAAGATTTCGTAACTAGGTCACGCCGGGTCAAAAGGTATGTCACTAGGTCAAATCTAAGGAAAAGCTTGTGAACACACTAGATACCACATTTATAGCCCAATCTTCACCAAACTTGGTCAGAATGTTTGTCTGCCTGAAATCTTTGAGGAGTTTGCAACTGGGTAAAGTGGGGTCAAAAACTAGGTCACTAGGTTAAATCATAGAAAAAGCTTGTAAACACACTAGAGGCCCTATTTATAGGCCAATCTTTATCAAACTTGGTTTATAATATTTGTCTCCATGAAATCTTGGACGAGTTCGTTATTAGGTCTCGTGGGGTCATAAAGTAGGTCATTAGGTCAAATTTTAGGAAAAGCTTTTGAACACACTAGAGACCACATGTATAGCCCAATCTTCACCAAACTTGGTCAGAATGTTTGTCTGAATGAAATCTTGGAGGAGTTGTTAGTTGGGCCACGTGGGTTCCAAAAGTAGGTCACTAGGTGAAATCTTAGAAAAAGCTGATGAACACACTTGAGGCCACATTTATAGCCCAGTCTTCATCAAACTTGGTCAGAATGTTTATCTACATGAACTCCTGGATGTGTTCGTTATTGGGTCATGTGGGGTCAAACAGTAGGTCACTAGGTTTCATTTTAGAAAAACACTTAATATTCTACATTGATGGCCCAGTTTTCATCAAACTTGACCGGCATGTTTGCAAGTATAAAATCTTAAATATGTTTTGAAGTGAGTCATGTAAATTCAGTAGGGTACTTGGTAAAATTTTAGAATAATATCAACCTAGTGGCCACACTAATGGCCCAATCTTACCAAAGATATCTAAAGTTAATAACTCATAATTACTTGATGCCAGATTTGGGCCTACTTAAAGCCTGTGTCATTAGGTGAGCTATTAAGGGATATCATGGCCCTCTTGTTTCGTCATTCTTTCTTTCTTCCTTATTCTTTCTACTTCTATGTATTTCTTCAGTCAGCCCTTTTTTTTTCTTAACTTACCTTGCTTAATGACGTGTTGTCCTCCTCTCTGTCTCTTTACTTTCTTTAGTCATTCCTTTCTCAATTCATTGATATCAATGTTTATATTCTTATATCTTCCTTTCTGTTACCCACAGTTGGCAACATATGAAGTGTAGCATTCATTATCGACTGTCGTACAGAAGACGGATTGCATGTTTTGAGATTCACAGGTAGCAAGAACCAAACTTAGACCGCCAGTGATATAAAAACAGTATGCTAAATACTGGTGGCAAATGGCCAATTGGAACCGTGTCTAAATTGTGAAAATTGCTGATGTGTATTACACATCAGCAATTTACAGTAAATTCTTAATACATCAATTAGTTCTGGGTATCCTACATTTGGATTGTCGTCAAATATAGACATCGCCTCTGTATCTTTTGGTAGTTTTAAGCTAGAAAATCTGAAGAGGGAAAGGAGTTACATGCAGATTGCATTTTACAATACATACAAGCCTCAAACATCGGTTTAATGCGACAACGGTAGAGAAACATAACTTGATGTCAAATAAGTACATGAACGGTCCAAAAATAACAATAGCGATAGTCACTTGTAGGTCAGTATCTGCTTATTTTTCAATCACCATTTTAAGGTAGAATTAAACCATAATAAACAGACTGTTTAAGTGTAATTAGCAAGAAGTGTCAATGTATTTCACCTTTCATGTTATGTTCTGTTAACATTGGAGTTTGATTGATACTGTTGTATGCAGAAGTATGCCGGCCTCACCATGGTTAACATGGCGAAACTTGCATACATCTGCATTAAAGTCATCAATTACAAAGATTCAAGATCTAATGTTAGCTAAATAAGACCTTACTTCTTTGTGTATCTTTCAGTGCTGTCTTGTATGACTCATATTAACTAGTGTTCATCATGGAGTGTACACACATTCACACGCGAATCTTCATCACCTGTACCTAGTAGGGGTATTTTCTAGTATGTCTATTTTTTTTTACTGCAGTTACCTTTATTTGCCAAGTTTTGAAATTGATGTGTGCAACATATTATTGCTTTTAAAAGTAATTCCAATATATTAACTCATATCTCCTATTTTCTATCTGATGTTTCATTAAAAATGTATCTTTGGTTTATACTGCCGTAGACCAAGTAAATAATGTGACAATAAGACTTGCTGATCTTCTGATCCCCTCAACGCCTATTTGAGTCCCACTCAATGGTACTATGAATTTTATATACACCGTATAGCTTTAAGTCACCCAATCTACTGAGGTAGGAATGTTTTAAACATAAGATCGAGTCGTACAAAGATGTCATGCTGACGTGAATTAAATTAAGCCTAAAAAAAGAGGAAAACAAAATGTTGCTATATTCACGTCATTGACAGTGCGTATTTAGCGATTGTCGTGTTTTGACTAGGAATGCAATTTTATTTTACAGGTCGTCCGTAGTCGTGCGTACGTCATAAATTGGAGACAAAACTGCGACAATGAAACTAAACTAGCCAATAACTCCCACTTAAGGAACCGACTTCCCAGCATCGTGTTAGAAGGACATCCATACTCATACCGAGCAACATTGTTTATTTCATTACCTGCATTTTGACTTTATCAGTGTCCAACAAGCAAAGGTGACGTCTACAACATCATTCACTATTGTATCTTCTGACATCCGACCTTAGTCCGACTTAACCTAGAAGGTGGATTGACAGATCATGATCAACCTTGTTCTTCACTCGATATATTTTACCTTCCTGCCCCTCATCATTGATTCCCAGCATGGAAGGCTGACACATTTCATTATCAATACTCAATAAGAGTATTATATTAACTCTCCGCCATCTGCAATACGAACTGGTTAATTATGGTGAACATCCGTGTTTCCTTGAAAATTATACAAACATATCGTGACTAGCATATTCCACTCTTCATATTAACACCCTGCCTACGTATGGTTTATTTTACAAGATAAAATATGACCACTTTCATTCAGCATTCTCCATTCTTCACTCTCTGCCTTCATCCGCGTTACCCTAACAGGCGAACATAGGATGATGGTCAACATCGTATATTCTATTCTGTCTTGACTCCCAGCCACCATCCGTGTAACTTTGCAATGCAAACTTTTCTATTGACCGACACCCTATGACCAACCGTGTATCCTTTAAAATCATACCTACAGTTCATGGCCTACAAGAATATGGTCGACATTGCTTTTTCGTCTATATATTGACACACAGCCTACATCTGTGTTACATCACACGGCGGACAACACTTGTAGGCCCAGCATCAATTCACATCCTATCATGACCCGATATGAATCCGCATGGTCTGCAATTTGGACAGAAAAATACAGTGCTAATATCATTCTGCTATAAATATTTCAAGACCCGACCTCAGGCTGTGCTACTGTGGAAGGCATACGTAATTTGATTATACTTCAACACTATCTGCTGCATCACCACGGCCAGACACCAAACCGCGTTATGGAGCAAGGCTAACGAAGATGAATATACGCTTCCAGTACTCGCCCAGATGTTATCATAGAAGGAGGCGTGTCAGTACACAAGACATGCTTCCGCTTTCCTCCACCTATCGATACGCGGTCGCCGACTTGAAAAATGGAAATGTTTGGGCCAGTCTAAGCTCCATATATAAAGACCAGACCGTAATCCTTTTCACCACGCAAGACAAACTCAAGATTCAGCAATGTCAGTTTTTAGTATATATATCCACGACTACTGTTCAACATGTCCCGAAGATTCAGGGAAACCACGAGCCTTTTATGTAATAACATCCAGCTTCAGTCTTCGACACCACACTCAAACTGAATATACATGCATGAATATGGATCACATGGTGCCATGCTGTACATACGCCAGCATTGTCCTGCAGTAACATCATCAATATGCACGTTATCTACTGGCATCCAGCTGTAATCTGCGTATCATCCGTCCTGTCCCGAGTCTGTCGTTATGTCAACAGCAAACCTCAGTCCGTGTCCTGCATCCATTCAATAGTATTAAGGTCCAATCGCATCGCCAGTCTTCGTTCCGAGCCTATCTAGAAAAGCCATGAAAGTAAGTCATTTTGTCTTTGTGTTCCTTCATATGTTGTCTCTGTATGCTGACCGACTATATATCAAACATCCACGTTTATTTAACAAGCAATTTCTGTCAAATGTTCACGACATATACAACAAGCAATCGCTTTGGACTAATGTAGTGAGCCATATTGCCGAGGATTTTAATTGACATTGATTACCTTTGTTTCACTGCGTATTGAACTGGTTGTTGTTTTTGTTGTTGCTGTTTAAGTCAGACAATTTGACCAAAAGAAGTTAACCTCAATCTTCGACGTCCATATAAAAACGGAATATACAAATATGTTGCATTGTGTTTATCTTGCCTCTTTAAATCTATTCGAAGACTGTTTCTAAATGTATTACATGAGTGCTTTAGTTTTCTACTTCACACAGATTACGTGAGATGAGATAAAACCGGGAAATAATAATTTCTAAAACGGTAAAAACAGCTTTGTTTCTCTATTGCACTGATCGTTAAAGCTGAAGGTTAAAAAGACACAAAAGTAATGTTTTATTTACGATCAAATTCTGAAGTGATTGTTTGAAATGAATTGTTAATTAATAGCCAGAAATTTGGACCAAAAGGCGAAACAAAGCTTCCTATTAATGTGGAGTCATTTCTTTGTTTTTCTTGTAGACAGTTAGCACTGTCTAGTCTCATTAGTCTTCACACTGGTTGCGTCAATTATATAGAGGTGTATTTTTTATGTTAATTAGGTGTCATATGGTATAATATTGAATATATTAAAATAATCATATGTAAGAAAAGAAAATGAAAGATGTCGGTGATTTACTTCAAACGTGATAATTTACTAAATGTTTAAGCATACCAACCAGGGGTATAGCCTGTTTACAAGTCACCTGCCTACCATACTATACCTTAAGCCACATTACGCAGACTAAGCCATTTTCTCGAGGAACTTAATTATGCATAGATTTACAATAATAGATTGGATACACGATTTTCAGTTTTAATACCATGCGATACTGGTAGCAGGTGAAAAAAGCCATTTGGCAATGTGTAGCCAATTTAGACCTCAAGAGCAATGTCCTGAAACTTCTCCAGTTTTAGCTACCTGCCTGCGCGAGTCTTCTACAACATCAGCAGATTTAGTTACCGGCCTACATGTGTCGACCTAAATCATTTCCAGATCCAATCACCGGCCTAGACAGCATCTCAAAATTAAGTTAACTATTCTGACCAGTCCACTGTATCCACACTTTACTGTGAGCTGATGATGGAAACGGTTTAATATGATATTATAGATCACCGTTACCAAAGTTTAAATATGTTCTTACAGTTGACAACAATTGGAAGGCGTGACCTATTTACAATTAATGTCCGTACGTATGCATGTTTGTCACATATAAACTACACAGTGCTTAAGATAATGTGAACACATAATATGAACATCGGGACATACGTGACTGGTGGCAATAGTTTTGTTTTGTCCTTTGTAATACGTTCGTATTTAGGGGCACTCATAGTCGAGCGGTTATGCTGTCGACTTTTAACTCCTCTGTTGTTTCTGCCTCTCAGTTAATGGGATGTACGGCTAGACAAAGACCTAGTGGACCAAGCTTCCAGCTGACCTCCGCCGTGAGTTCTATTCAAACATGTATCTGTGTTTTTCTTCCACTAAACTTGTCTTAATGTCCGTAATTGTGTCAATGAAATATCATTTCAATCGTAGTCCTTTTTTCCCCCCAAAAGCTAACATTTGTTTGAATATGTGGGTATTTGACATGCAAATATTTAAGCTTATATTAAACATTTAGTTTAATGACTCTTTTAATATTTATAATTTTGATTCATGATGTTATACCATAATTCTTGTATAGCAGAACCAGAGATAGCGAATATGTAGAGAACATCATGGAGAGGTACAGCAGACAGTGTTATAAGCTTGGAGAACGAGATGGCAGGGCAGAGGTAGGCGTGATTGATTTATATGTTTACTTTCTGTACATATCGCGATTGTGCTCCCATAACATGGTCAGCAGAACGATCTCCGCTGTTGAATGGGTATTTAGCTAACACAAAGAATTAAATTAAGTTATTGATGGCGATTTTGTCTTAATTAAATATACATGCACGGAAAATCAACATGAAACATTTACCTCCGCAGTGGGAATTGAACCGCGGGCCTCTTGATTACCTGTCAAGCGTGCTACCACTACACCACAGCGGCGAAGTTAAATCTTGCATGTTATATATATGGACATCTTGTATAGCGTACTCAAAAGATAAGGGAAAATCAGTAATACATTGATAATGCATTGTATTATCTAAATTAAAATTAAATGCATTAATACACTTTGTAATATATTCTGAACTATTTTGTCGTCAACGTTTGGAGCTCTATTATTATACAACAACCCATACATGTTTTAACTGTAAACATCGTATCGACATTGCAGAGCCTTGGATAATAAATGGATGAAGGACACCATGATGACATTCAACGGGCGAAATGTGGTAAGCACGTACGTCACCCACAGACACTTTGTAGTAGATAGATGTAATTCTAACAACATCTTAACTGAAAGAAGCAATGTCCTTAAAGTTCTGGTTATGATCAATCAGCTGCAGACGATTCTACGTATGATATACATGTTGTTGTTGTTTTATTTTATTTTAAGTCACATGTTATGTCCCTAATTTACTAGAGGCTCAGGCTTCGATCCTCTTCCGCGAAATACCAAAATCGTTATTTTAATAGTAGCGGTATTGATACAGCACCCTTGCTGTCGCTCAAGAAAATGTAAGGATAGTTCCATATTTGGTTGGTCCGGTATCAGTATATTGTGCCAGGGTTTGGGGTGATGTTTATGACATGCTATACACAGTCAAGGCAGCATTATATCTACTGTAAGTGGACACCTCTTTTCACAATAACGGATATGTTTGCGGACGAACAATAGAGTAAACATGTCCTAAATTTGAAGTTTTTTAAACTGTTGCAATCTTTGAACTATACTGAACTACATTCTTACATTCAATTCTGAATGAGCGAAACATACATGAACCAAAGACAGAATGGAGTGCTATACTAGATTGTAAGAACAATTGCTGTCTCGTTATTTAAGTTTTCAAGTGTAATATTTTTTCTATAAAATTAGAATTTCATGGCGATACTGGTGGACCCAGAGGGAAATGAGGACGAAAAGCTATACAGTGTGAGGCAGCGCAGTCTACTTGTGTTGGTCTGCTACGACTT
The DNA here is from genome assembly GCA_007844125.1 of Sinonovacula constricta. Classification (NCBI taxonomy): domain Eukaryota; kingdom Metazoa; phylum Mollusca; class Bivalvia; order Cardiida; family Solecurtidae; genus Sinonovacula; species Sinonovacula constricta. The sequence goes on along the minus strand of CM017557.1, from coordinate 24,724,817 downwards.
CAGGGATTCTTCAGGAATTATCATACATCGCCGGTCTCGACTGCAGATATAATCGTCGATCCATATACTACAACAACTGACAATCTGAATATGCGCATGTTACCTTGTAATAAAGTAGCTAATTTACAGTCTGCAAAAGACATCGTTTCACGCCTAGAGAAAACATGCTCCAATGACAGCGTTTTACGTATCAAATGGTATTTTAGCATGCATTTAATTCCAACATAAAATTTCAAAGAAGTACAAGTTTGAAATGCCAACAAAATCCATAGTCAGGAACACCAATGTCCGATCGAAAGATCGGTTTTGCTTTACCTTCGTTTGTCTAAGATGTCAACCTGATTACCTGATGACAGATAATTATTAAACACACTTAAATTAATGACAATTTGAACAAAACAGGAAGTCTTTATAAGCAAGCTTTCCACGATGACATTGCTGTCATACAGGCACGTATTCTCTCATGATGAAACTACACTTACACAATGTCAACAAACAATAACGCAACCTTTATTTAAATTTGTGTCGGACTACCAGTGAAGAATGATGCAGCTTCTCACTGTTTCTAGGTGTGTTTTGGGAGTGCGTGGATTCATTTAATTGACATATCAGCAGCATACATATTAAAAGGTAATGCCATACTCCAAGAGCTGTAGCTCCTATTACTAGGATTGTAATCATCAGAATTGTTTGTCATGTTTTAACCTTGTTTCGTTGGAACGTACGCTATTGCAATATACCAATTATTAATCAACTAAAAATATAATTGTTTCACTGTTTATACTTTTTGTTTAAATGCGTCTTTAGATGATTGTTTATAAATCATGTAAGCATAAACGAAGTCTATAATGAAAAAGGTTTAGCCATGAATTGCTTATTATGTTATATATAGAAGTAGGTTTATGTTGTTTTTTTTGTAAATTCTGGCATTAGCGATTGGATGTAAGAAAAGTCAGTTGATTGGAATGTGGCAAGTAATTGATAGAAAAAAATAATACAAAATAAATACATCTGGAGTTAGTGTGATTGCAAAAAAAATGTTACGTTCATAACAGCTTCATCTAGTGTACATCCATGTAAATATCAATAAAATTACACGTTTATCTTCTACCATATGATTCATATTCATCCACGTGTATGCTTTATTGTATATAATACATATGCATCACTTATGTTGTAAAGTGGGTGGATAGCATAGTGATATGCCAGTATTATCTTTTAACTTCTGAACTGCTTGATAGTATATTCATGGATTTTTATACATGGATTGTAGTACCTTCATATGGTGTGCAGTACAACAATAAATACATCTTAAAAACACGTCAGTTATTCTTAATGTGAGGTAATTTTCAAACTGGGTGAAAGTTAAAGATAGCCCACGTGAAAACTGATTTGAACATGATTCATTGATGAAATTTGAGAATGGATTTAGATGTAAAGCATGTTCGTTTTAAACATATTTTCTGTTTATTTAGACTCTATTCTGTCGAAATGTACATTTAGCGACAATGTATAACACCGTATGTGAAGTTCGTTAAAAGTATTATATAATAGTGATGTTAGGTTTTAGGCAATCGATGTAGAAACAATCCTGAACCATTATAGATTGTTATATATGCTCAATGAACATGTTTTCGAAGAAAATATACAAATAACATATTTTTTGCGACTGTTGCCGGACTCAGTGACTGTTTGGATAAATGTTTTTGATCAAGCATTTAAAAGCAGAGGGCTCACTTTAGTAAGAAGCATACCTTCTGTTATAAGTATTTACTGTATGAAAATATATTTATTCTGCACATGTTTTCACCAAGTCAGGTTTGAAAGAGAATTTGTCAAAGTTGTGCATAGGTCCATAACACAGACTTACACAATCTGCACTGTATATGTTTTCACCATTATTAAGTCCAGCATGTTTAAATGCCAGCGACTTGGCAGGGATATATTATGCATCTCTAAACTTCAAAACTATGTGCAGGCCTTCATATACACCAATATACTAATCAAACATGTTCAAAAGATTCACTTATTCTAAAAAAAAACACAAAACACAACATCATTGAAACAAACATTTTCTGGAATTGTATAAATGATTAAACGGATGGATGTCTTAAATCAGGCCCGAATTTCTTAAACCTTCTTAACGTTTCATATTTTGATAAATTTGGAAATTCGCAGATTTATTTACCATAGCATTCATCTGGAGACGGATATATAATGAGTGGTGTATATATTTATAAACAAATGCAGTGCAGTTATATTATATTGTGTATATATGTTGTAGATATATTGACTTTCTTTTTTAAATATTTTGGTCATGTATAAGGCTCGTTGTAATTTATTCATGTAAGTGTACAGTGTTGTTTGTTAACGATATACATATAATATATTTAATCAATGTTGGTGTGTTGTATGAGATTGAGCAATGATCAAATTATGCGATATTGAGAACGCACATTTCTGTCGGACACAATTTACACATGCGTGTCAAAATATTTATTTCCTGCAAGCATACAATATGTAAATTAACACTACGCCTGTATAAGTCGATGGAGTAAGAAGTATATTGTGACTTATGTTGTTGTGTTTGTTTTACACAATAACAATATCTGGTTAGACATTTAACGCCTATCTTTCGAAAAGGTTAGTTGTTGTGATGTACAGCACGTGTTTGCATTGTTTTGTACATATATTGAATTTTAATGTTTTTGTTCATCGTTAAATTGAATATAATATATATTTTATTAATTATGTTGTATATATAGTATTGCGTTATTATAATTGCTTTATCTTGTGTTGTAGTGGGAACGTGGATTATTGTAATGTCTTATTATTGGCGAGGTTATAATGTTAATATGATGTAAATGAGTGCATAAAATACTTAAAAGAGTCAAATCTTGTCCTTGTTTTTTGCCCTGATACACAGATGAAGTTTACAAGCACATCGTCAGGTCGGTTTATAACTAAGAGTACTATGTTTAAAGACGTTTCTTAACTCTTTTTGGTAATCAGTTGTTACCCTTGAATTAAGATATTTATTTGTTGAAGATAACATTCAGTGATGATCAATTTGATAAAATACATGACTATACAAAATAACACAACATATTACCCATCTGTAATTATCTGCAGTATCGCATCATTTTTAAACATGCAGGTCTGATTTGCCAAACTTAAAACTATAAACGTATATTTTTCTTTTCAAAGTATAGCTATAACTGTCTGAAGTTAGAATTATGTTGTTCAAATCTCCCAGTTGACCTGCTGTACGTCGATGAGTCTCTTCTCTAGTTTTTATTTAGTTTGTTGTTGTTGTTGTTTTTGGGGTGGAGGGGTGGGTTTACGGCGCACATACACTTTATAGGTCATACGGCGCCGATTTTTATTTAGCAAACCTAGCTTTACACCAATGTCGATTTTGTATGTATCCGTATCTAAGACATTCTCAATATGTTTGCATCGATGCTAAATGATTAAACAAAGTTTTTGATATTGTAAATTTAATGTAAATAGAAAATTGTACAGCATATACTTATTCTTCAATTGTTTCTGCATGACCTCATTTCATTGTATTTATTATTATAACAAACTTGTAATCTCACCTTGTAAATAGGCAATCTACAGAATTTAACATTAGGTAATGTCATTTGAATTGTATTTGTGATTGACAATCGATTGATAGACACACTGACGCTGCCAAGGGCAGATATTGGCTTCAATAAATGAGACAGTTTGCCTTTAACACTCTAGCAAAGTATGTTGGTTATAAGAACTTTATGCGAAAAGGTCATAGTGCTTATATCGGTTGATAAATATTTTATACAGAGATTATGGTATTTAAATTCCTACTATAACTTTAAGTGTAACAATGAACAACTTGAAGGGTGACAATAAACACAATATTGTTAATATATATATATATATATATATATATATATATATATATATATATGTATATATATATAATCGAGTTGCATCCCCTGACACTTGATTTCGCTCTGACATTTGCTTAAAGAAAGATATCGTAATGTATTACACTAATATGTATTGTTGATAAGCGTCACAATTAACATGATGTCCCGTCTCATGCATACACTGTAATATGTTTAATAAGATAAAATAACAATAATACAGTGACATGCAGTTACTGATAATATCGTCTTCTAACAGACACTTTAACTCTGTGACTTGTACAGAGGGGAATTATGTAATGTGTGAGTGGGGGTAGGGGGCGGGTAATGTATGTACTAAAGAAATAAATGCACGATATAAGTTTAACCAAGTGATGTTTATTCTTAGATGAAATTGTTGATTGTATACAACACATATAATGATTTAAACATTCGCTTATATTAATAACGATCAATATCTTTGCCATAATGTCAGTTTAACCAGTATCGATCTGCAGCAGACGTCTGGTTTCTAGAAAGTCACAAAATCAAGGTGCAACATTCAATCCGCATAATTTCACTCTGTAAGAAGACATTTAGTTAAAAAGACGTTATTCAATCAGGATGTTATTATCTGTAGAGAAAGACCAAGGCAACGCCGCATTTTTTGTGACCAACGGCGCATCACAAGTTCGCTGATAAAATTCCCCAAACTTAAGTCATTGCCACTATTTATTCTCGAACAAGGACAAGTCATCATCTTTGATGTTCACAATTGGGCGCGTGCAGTTTAAAACTGCATATCGGCATTTTCAATGGATTATTGACTCCAGAAAAGCAATTGTATTGGTACAAGAGTGATTATGGCATGAGGTTTGATAATAATATCATTCCAATCAAGAACACGACATGATGTAACAGTGGGTAGTATGTTTTAATACAACCAAGCTTATTATATAGTACACGGTTTTCTTTTCAGGCTAATCAACAGAATGTCCCTAAAATTGTTTAAAATGTTATTCCATCAGTAGGTAACACATTTAACATCAGTTTGATCATGAACTTAAAGCAAATGTGATGCACAAAACAAACATTAACACGAACACTTCATACACTCGATAAAACGTCGTCGAAAAGAAAGAGCGACACTGTATATCACTTGACAAACTGTTTTGAGGTCAACTTTCTAAAATGAGGTTCTTGAATCCATTTCTTCAACAATCATATTATCGTCAAAGCAGTTTATTGTCGGATACCTTATCTGAAAACTAACAAAGCAAAGATTGAACAAATTTAGTACCTGAATATTATATTTTTAAACATTTAAAATGTATTTCCAAATTCTAAATACACACCTTTGCCAATACATTCATCAATTATTATATAAGTATTAAAATGTGTATTTAAGTTTACTGTAGATACTGTCCGTTTTAGTTTCTGCTGATAAGAAAACACAGGCCTGGTCATTGATGCAATTGTTTGAAATCCTATAAAAGTTCTATCAATCGCGATATTGAATCTATGTAAATTATTGTTTCAAACCTATATAATAACCTATGTTATATCTCGATAAGGATACTCAGACACGATTACTTCTAAATAATGCTTAATACTGATGTTTTGGAAAGTGTATGTACATTTGATAAATTTAGAAAAATAACTAATATGTGATTTAAATATTTATCTTTGCCCACATTTCACTTTATGATTTCACCAGGATGACCTAAGGTGAAAAATAACAAAATTTCTCCTTTCAATTGAAGTTGGATAACCGGTAAAATATAAAAGTGTATTTAACTTGTCAAAAAAGATTAAACAGAAATAAGCATCTCTTTTCGGTACATATAATTTACACTCTTATCGGATCAACTTTGGAAATAAGATAGTGTATTGAGTAGGGGTGAAGCTAGACGTTGAAATGTAAAGACAGGCTGTATTAACAGGCTTAATTAACACACATCCAGTTTAAAAAAAAAGTACAAGCCGGTTCGAAACGTTGTTTGTTGTTCTATCATTAAAAACGAGCAACCAACATTGTACTTGGTAAAAGTAAAAAAAAATCGAATACATTTAGAAACATTTTAAACAGAAATACTTTTTACCAAGAAAGTATAGAAGGCAATAATTTGACCTATTATTATTATTTACACTATTGCAAAACAGATACATTTTATTGTCGAAATAGTTAAAGTTATATACATTCCTCTTGACTTCTCAATTTCTGGGCCAAACCAGGACTCATGAAGGAGTAGTGTCTAGTAAATAATCTTGTTTAAAGACTTACATCAACAACCTGAACATAGCAAGTACGACATCTTGTTGTAATTACTTCTTGTTGTTTTATTGTTTTACATAGTTGTCATTGTTATAAATGATAAAAGACAATGTACATTTTGAGGATGCTTCTGGCCTTTCACATTAAAATGTTCAAATAAATTCTCCACAATTTGATCCTTAAACCAAGTGCATATGAGTAAAAATATAAATTAACAAAGCCAAAAGGAAGAATAAAGCAAAAAGGACACGAACGGTCGACTTTTATAACGTGATTATTTAAAAGTTTAGGCACACATTAAGTTTTACATATTTAAGACATGTCATCTTTCAAATGTTGTTAAACTGCTCTTGAGGCCAAAAAAGGCAAATAAAAAATCATAAATAGTAAATAGCTTAAGGAAATCTACATTTTGGCTTGCCACGTAATATTTTTTCGTACAGCACGATTGTGTATAGACTCATACTTCTAATAACAGGTCCAGACAGTGTCTTAGAGTGTTGCTTAGCTGTATCAATAAATAAAAAACATGCTCTGAATGTGTGAATGCATAGAGAAGCAGTAGCAAGCTTTGTTAATAAACTGTTTCCAAACTTAACACCAAATGTATTTCAGTTCACAGCAGCGTCTGTCACCATCAAGCGAAATGGCATTTAAAACCGTGTGTAATAGTTAATACAGTTTGTTTATGATTTACCATTCCGTTTTTTTTTTCCCAATGACAACACAGTAAGTCAACATTTAACAGCAAATAATTTTATTTATTTGCATTTAAATCGAATAAGTGGGTTTTATCTCGACACCGACGTCAGAAAACAAAAGCATAATCTTCACTTTAACCACGTGCTAAGGTTTGTTTTGAGATCAGGAGATCTCTACTCTGCTGTAACGTATTTTAGTTCGCCATGGTTTGTTTGTGTCAAATAATCCGTCCTCGGATTGAGAGCTTTAGATCGTACGTCCTTATCTATAATATATAACTTAAATGTCTTTATAGACGGGGGTATTAAAATGAGATTAATGATGACACATAGTACGAATTATAAAAGTAAATGGAACCTACCTGCCACAACAAACTCCAATGGTGTTCACGAAGACATGAACATATAACAACATAAGTTAATAACGAACTGTCTTTTGTTTACCCTGTATATGTTGTTTTTTCGTTCTTTTTTGTTTCGTGTTGTGCAGCAATTAGGCTAAGTGAGTTAGTTTGTTCTAAACAGGAAGTACAATGATGCAAAAGCGGCGAAAGATACAATAACAAGTGTAAAGTTTGTTCTCAGACAAGCGCGGTTTGTACCACTTGCTACACTACTGCCTTACTGTTTTCCATTTTTAGATATTTAGCGAGAATAATAATAGTCCATGTTCAATTCCTGCAATCTGTAACTGACACGTGTTTGATTGTGGTCAAACCAGCTGCATACAATATTAATAGGACTTGTTTATCCAACAGTAAATACTTTTCAATTGGATTGCAAGTGATGTGGCCTAGGCTTTGACAATAAGCACAGCTGTTGAATTGTACACTAGGTCTAACCTATGCATGCTGTATATGGAAAGCCGGTTAGGTGTTTATATAATCTTGGTCATACATTTTCAAAAGAAACAATTAGCAGTCAGTGTGTAGATATCGTCGTAAATTCCCTATAACTTATTCAATGATGGCATGATATAAGCATATGTAATCTTTAAGTAGAAAAAAAATCTGCTCTGCCGACTATTATAATACGTTGTTTGTTCATAATAATGAAGAATAAACATGCGTATATCAGGAAAGCACGAACGTCGAAGGTAAACTTGAATTAATTTTATTATAGAAAATATTCTTCAACTGTTTGTTTACAAATACATACTAAATGTCCGTGTTCTACTTTTCTTCCTGAACCAGTGTGTTCCCCCCCCCTTAAATTTGACCACTTAGCAAGTATGTGTATGAGAAAAGGGTAACGTTTTAACAGACGTCTAAAATATTCAATTTTGACTCAGCATTGAAAAAAGACGAGCACTAAGATACTGTTAAAACTGCATTATCCAAATATATATATCATACTATAGCAAGTCCGTTGTTTGAACAATTAAACATATATTAAGTGTATGTCATCGTTTAGAAATGCATCAATATAATATGCACTAACACATATAACAACATACAATTAAGTAGGTATCTTCTTGATAATCTACTAGGGTTTAAAATGGTAATGACTTGTTTCTTAAATATGCTTTTATTTATATTTGTATTACATGATTGATGACATTATTATACCCTTAGGAAATGTTTGTGTGGGAAATAATAATCTGGCATAATGGAGTGTCGATCAATCGCTGCATTAAAATAAATCAAATAACGTCTCAAGAACAAATGAATACGGGCATCTAAAATGTAACCACTGCACAATCATTGGATAGACGAATAAGGCGACTCGGGGTTTCCTTGCTGTAACATCTCATACGAACCATCCTTGACGTTATCTGTTCCAACTGTAAATAGGAATGTTGGTAATTCATTTGAAATATGAATACATATACTTACATTTGAAAACACGTTTTACATAGAAAAAAAAAACAAGTTCACTCGAGTTTAACTACTATAATAAAAGTTATATAGTATTTCAATTAATAGTGTTTCTATAAACTGGTACTTCTTGCTGCAGCTGTAAACATACTTAATGTTTATGAATTGTTACTCGGATCCGCAAAGTAATGTAAAGTTAAAATATGAATATAATTGTTGTTGGACAAAAATTATATACTTATGACATAAGTGAGTTCTTTGTTTAAACCTTGTTTAACTATCATAGAATAAAGAATGATATAACACGCTAATGATCTATGCAAGCATACTCTCGGTCCATGTTTTACAATTTTTTTCTCAAAACTGAAAGCGCGTAAACGTTTGCAGACATATAATAACATAAATGGAATATTTATTAATCTACAGACATTATTACACTATGCTGCCTAATATTTCTAAGTGTATAAACGTACGCCCTAAATATTCATCCTAGACATGGGCTTTGCAAAGATAGTGAATCATGACAACATACCTGTTTGTTGATTGGATAATACAGTCTGCCGTATTTCAAGCCCTGCAGTTAACTCAGACCGGCGGGTAATCAGTTGATTCATATGTACATCGATTTCTGCTATTTCCTGTTCCATGTTTTCAATATCTGACATGTTTACAGTGATGCTGAACCGCGAATCGTTTGCTGTTGTTAAAGAGAAAATTACAGCTTATTATTTAATTGACAATTGTGTTTTAATGGGATAAGAGCGTTAATGCAATTGGATACTAAAATAAATGTCTCAACACATAGTATACACATTGAAAATAATGTATGCCTAGTAAAACCTGAGATATTTTAGAAAATAAACACTGAATGGTTGTTAATATAAATATAGTTATTTATATGTTGATGCATAGTTTTAGATTTTTTCTAAGGATATACTACAGATATATCGTTAAATCAACTTACCGCTACCGCTTAATAGGTTACTGAAACGAAAATAACAAAACATTAAATAATTTAAACACGGATAACGATAAAAAATATATTAAAACACTTATCAAATTGATATTATACGAATTTGCACATGCTGTTTTAAAACGTAACACCATAAAAGCGAATGGATACTCGTAATGAGTGTTTATACGTGTTGATCTAACGGTAATTTGTTAATATTGAACTGTTATGGTAGACATTCGCAGCATGGCCAAAATGTCAAAACGGTTGGCTTGCTTAATATGTTGTCTGTACTTGCTTCTGATATACATCGCAGTGACACATCGTTAGACATTTCAGCAATGTTCTGATGTTTTGGTGGAGAAGGACATTGCACAGATGCTTACTTGAAGCACCGGCGCACTGCAGTCAGCTAGAAGACTTGTCCATATTACAGAATCGAACCAACGTTTGACTGAGCAGTAGATACTACAGCTCGACAACTTATCTCTACTTGGCCACGGTCGGCTCTAGTATTGACTGTAGATTTTGATTTAGGTAAGGTTTTACTGACACGTGTAAAGGATTACCTTCTCCTGTAGCACCAGACCACAACGCCAAAAAGACCAGCACCGACTAAAACAGCAGCAAATGAGGTGCCTACACATGCTTCAATATAGTCTTGAGAGTCTGCTGCCACTGCAATGGGTGGGACATAAAAGTGCATAGGTCTGTACCATGTATGTTCGTTTTGGTTGTTTCATGTAATGTTGAAGTAATGACATCTATTATCATTAACAAGATATAAATGTTAGTGGTTTATTGTGAAAAATGTGCGGACACAGAGAGCCCTGCTTCTACTGCATACATAAACTTAAAGTTACGCGGTATTCTTATTGAATGTCGTTACACTGATAAGTTTAATCAAACCGGTTGTAAGATGTATCACACCGTTATCTGTCATAACAGTTGCCACTTCGCTCTCAATAGCAATCAGATAGACTGAGAGCAGATTCAGAAGAATAAACACAAGGTGTAGTGTGGTAGCTGCTATTATAACGCAAATGGTGGTCTGGCAACACAATGTTTATAATTAAAATGATATCATATGTATTTGTATCATTCATCACAATGCTGACTCCTATGTTTACTTTGCGAGAAACAAAGATAATGACGATATAAAGAAGAACAGTAAACAATAATAATACGAATATGAAGAAGACAAAAACGAAGAAGACGAAAAAGAAGAAGAAGAAAACGAAGAAGAAGAAGTAGAAGAAGAAGAAGAAGAAGAAGAAGAAGAAGAAGAAGAAGAAGAAGAAGAAGAAGAAAATAAGAAAACAAGGAGAATTATAAGTAACATATGACAATAATGAACATGTGCAATTCTTACCAGCTTGTCCTGAAATAATAAGAGTCAGCTGAATCTGTAATAGGAACACAATATTAGAATTCATTTCGCATTCATTCATACTATTCATACTTAAAAAGAGAGAAAAGTGTTCAAGGTATTGTCTATTTCAGACAAAATATTCAAACATAATTAAACATGCCAACATTAAGTAAACAGACCTGCCACATGAAAGGCATATCCGAAACAATAAATAACTCTTGTTTATTTACTGGATATTCAATACGATATTAAGCACTGATTCGATGTGTGTACAGTCGGTGTCGTAAACTTTGTATTGAGGGTAGCACATGTTTTAAACAGGAAGTGATAATGCAGTGACAAAATACGGTACACAATACGACAAGTGCTGAAAAGAGTCTCAGATATACTACGCCTAATAAATTAGTGACACTCTGTCATTACAGGACAAAACGTAGTTTCTTATGCAAACTGTCATTTCTACTCTCTCATCTAGCACACAGTGCATACTTATTTACTTGGTATAAATTTACAACTTCAAGTTAAAATCTGGCATGGCGGCAGACAAGTCTGATTTCTTACATTATAGTGTTCCTTAAATAAAACATTGTAGTAGTAGTAGTAGTAGTAGTAGTAGTAGTAGTAGTAGTAGTAGTAGAAGTAGTAGTATAGTAGCAGCAGTAGTAGTAGTAGGAGGAGGAGAAGTAGTAGTTGTAGCAGTAGTACTTGTGTTAGTAGTATTAGCAGTAGTAGAAGTAGTAGTAGTAGCAATAGTAAAAGTCGTAGTGATGATGATGATGATGCTGATGATGATGACGATGATGATGGTGGTGTTTTTCTTAATATTGGTGCTCAGGTGAATAAATGTGATTATAGACTGAAATGAGGAAATGCAAAGCAAATCTAAAGTAGTGCATTGTTTTACGGAAATAAACACAAACTTGTCATAGTTATAACTGACGTACCACAATGTACATTTTGTGGATAGTTCTGGCCTTTCAAATTGATATTGTCTAAATAAGTAAATAAGAAAAGGTCCTATCAAAATTTTCACAGATATTTAAATTTTATCTACCTGCAGACCAAGGCAGACAAGGTAAATGTAAATGTGACAAAAAAACACAGAGACGAGACATAACACATAAAAAGAAAAACCATCAGTTACCGCCTTGGAACGGTCAGTCGGCAAAAGGGCCAACTGGGGTGCTTAAACCTGGTTTGTGGAGCGCTCCAACCTCGCACTTCCTGACGGTTTTTCTATCAAACAAACAGTGTAAATAAAAGTATCCCGTCAAAGTGACACAACTAACAATAAGCACCTGCATCGGGAGTTAAAACAGATATAATGAACATATGTACAAAGTCTACGAAATCTGATTTTTTAACCAAGTTCATCAGAGTAAAAATACGGTTTTCCTTTTCAACAAAAAGGCCATGTAATGTAACAAGGCAATGCACAACTACCGTGAGAGTTCAACCGTTATCATAAATTAATAGATGAGAATCGTGTACATTCTTTGTCGTAACGATTGTACTGATAAAGGTGCATGCTCAAAGTTAATATAAACGCAAAGTTATTTGTGCAATGGTACAGAATAAGCACAGGCAGTAGTGATATGTCATTCAGAATTAAAAAAATCGTATATGCACACATTATTTTTGCTCTAGTTCATCAGCACATATTGTCATTCCACATGTGTTTGACACGTCAATCAACTTAATTATATTGTCGTGTTTATAACATTTCCGAGGCAATGAGAGTTTGCGTCCATGATGGATTTTATATCATATGAAATGTAAACAAACTGGAGCAAAATGAAATGTTTATACTTCTATAATGCAAATAGAAATATGCAAGTCTCAAGACAGTATAACATATTCTATAATACATTTTACATATTAAGTAAACAAAGAACAGCAATAGTACATATATGTCCCAAAATATATATGTAGACGAGGCTTGAACGTGAACAGTCTATGTGGTAAAATGTGCAGTGATGATGGTGCAGGCCCAGACAGAAAATGGCAGGAAAGCGTGGTGTATTTATTAAATGGATTTAAAAGCAATAATGATACTTGGCAAATGCAGCAGGCTAATGCCATTACACATTGCTGAATTCTCAAATGCACATATCGATTTCAACTTAATTCAGCCCGTGATTTGAGCAATAATTTTCTGTTGAAAGTGTGTTAAATTCTATCAAGAGGGATCGTTCTCCACACAGTATTCTTGTTGGTAAACTTATTCATACTGCATACATCCTGGTGTAGGAGACAATTAGAAATCATGTTGGCAGTGAGCAATGTTGTAACCTCCATTGAATCATATATGGTTATCTTTGATTCTTGGTGTATTGCTATAAGTGAGAACTAGTTTTCTGCGGTAATAACAACATTTTGCAGTTGTCTTTTCAAGTTAATCTGTGCAACAATTCAAATTTGAAAGTGGCGAAACCTTCAGGGTTTTGAATATCGTAATTAAGGGTTATACAATCAAGGCCTATGTTGTGCCCACATGGAAGATAAAATAATGCAAATGTGTATAGAACCAGTCACACACGGTAATGTTCAATTGGTTGTTTATACAGACACATCTACAGTCACAAACGTGTTACATATTGTCACAATAAAAGCGACTAATTTCCTTTTAGTCTCTGATGACTGCATTCCATCTGACTGGCATGAAGTATATTTCATTATTGACATATTTTTAATGCATTTCGTTCTACGCATTTTCTACCTGTCATAGACTGAGTGTGCAGTTAGAGCTGTCGTAATAGTGTTGTTATAAATTAACATTTGTCTAACAATCGGGGCAACATGAAAATGCTAATTATAATATTTACAGCCTGTTAATGTACTTCAAACTCAATGCTCTTTCACTTATTTCCCTTATTTCAAATCACAATAATTTAGTACATACATAATGAATTTGTTTGATTTCTAAAATTGTGTTGAAATACAAAGCCATGTATTTAATATTACAAAACATTTGCAATAATAAGTGCTATTAACACTATATACAAAGAAAAACCCGACCCACTTCCACACATACCCGGTCAGTGTTACCTGTCTTAATGTCAAAGGCTTACGTGAAGATGGCTGTAGGAATAATTAAACCAACATAAAACTAATTAGTTATAAATTAAGCGCACACCCTATGTCGTACAAACATATAAATAGTTGTAGTATAAATAGATATCTTTGAGTTATGATAAACGTATGACTGATCTGATTGAGAAATCAATGCACTGTTTGAAATCGTCGTATAGTTTTAAGCCGAATTGCCAATACTCAAACTTAGCAGTTTAACGAATAATATTCCTTTCTAAATGAAAAGTACCGCAATAGGCTATTTAACTTGTTTAGTACACTTTTGATAAAAAAGTTAAAAAAATGCACCAGTATCGAAATTGATCAACAATATAAAACAAACAACATGCGTTTCTACGTTCATTTACTGGGTTACACATTAAAAGATACATCAATATACATAATTTTAAACAATATTAAGATCTGATTATTATAAATGTCTACGTGAATGTCTTATAACACTTTAGTAAAATTCGTAAAATATCGCGGATTTAATAAAATATTACTAATTAACTTTTAAGAGATAACACGTTACATATATTGTTTTAATTTGATGACACTTATTCTTCATTTTAGCTGTTGCTTTAAATTGTGATTAAGATATATATTACGCTTAAATGTGGCAGGTCTTCCTTTATTAAACCCGTTGACAGAATAAATCCGCCAACAACAACATACTTTACAACCAGTTAATGCCATCGCAGTGCCCAATTTATAGCTCGTGCCATTTGGGGATATTATACAATTTATTATTTTATTAGCTGGGAAATATGCTATGATATCGCATCGGTCAATAACAATTTTTGCGGTCAAAATCAACAGCATATTTCCCAGCTAATAAGTAAATAACTGTTTTATTACATGAACTATATATAGTTAATAATATATAGTTTTATTTATTTAATAATTATCTTGACTTAAATGCAAGAAAATAGTTTACATTGTTTACATCGTGAATGTTGTTCGTCTGGGACGAGTATCCCACAATGCGTACAATTCTAGGAAGTTTTGTAGATGCGCGCGCATAATATTGATGAAAATTTCGCATTCTTTTAATAGACCGGTTAATATCAGCGAAAGCGGGTCAATATCTATATTTATTGACTCGACCTTTTTGGGGGTGTGACCAATCGTGTTGCGTCTATTTATAATTCATGGAATAATCCTGAATATTGGCTAAGGCTGCTTCGGTTTGTTTACATCTGGTTAGCTGAAAGCAAATACACTTTCCTTAAGCTAGGGTATAAACTTTCTTTGTAAGAACATATATCGGCTGCCATTCACGTAAACATGACAGAATACCAACACTCAGAACAGTTTCGCTGTGATAACAGTTAAACTGTGATTTAAATTGTTTTAACTGTTGATGCCTCTTACGATCTAATCGAAACATAGTATTTTAAGTGTATTATTGTTACATATATGCACGTATCTGATCTATACCTATATATGACCCCTTTTAATGTAAGAGTTTATTTTGCCGTGCAGAGTATTTACCATGTTAATATTACTGATATTTTCATCTGAATTACATACCAGTGCAAACTGAGTTTTATGTTGATCAAAGCGATCAGAAGCTCTGTGTTGGCCTTGTCAGATTAAACCTTAATGCGATTATAGATTTGCAAACATCTGTAATGAAATACGTTTTCTAAAATAAAGTGTATCAATTCTGACAAAATTATATCATAATAACTAACATTCAGTAACAGAAGCAATTCAATTAATCATTCAATACTTTCTATACGATTTAGCACTTCATTTTAAGTAAGGTCTAACATAAATTTTCATACATGCTACCGGATTCGACCAGAGTAAACTTGACAAAGACCAACTCTGTGAGATATTAGACGCAAATATAGCCAAGATCATTGAAAATAACACCGAATGCATCTTCAGACGAAAATATGAGATTTCCGTAAGAATGCCATTGACTTGAAATTTTACTATATCATCAGTACAACAGCAAAGGTCAAACTTCAGAGCCAAGTATACCGAGTACCAGGTCTGTCGTATGTGTAATTGTTCAATTAAGCTTAAATGTACACTTGTGAAGGACACTGACGGTACTAATGTGTCGGCACAATGAACATGATACAAATAACACTTTCTCTTGACACCAGGTTTAAATTAGGTTTTAAAATAAATGCACATACATGCTACCACATTCGACCATATTAAATGTGATAAAGACCAACGCTATGAGACATTAGACGAAAGTATAGTTGAATCTAGACACCAGGTCAGATGTTATGTTACAGGATATTTACTAAGTATACGAATACCACATTGCATTACCCACCAACGTTTTTAATTCTTCTCTTTGAGTTTAAGATGGAAATTCATTGTTTTGAAATTCAAATAGTTTTTATTTGAAATACTAAAAATACATAGTTTTGAGTGTCTGATTTTACATATAGCCAACTGCTCTGAGAATTAAATAAGACTTATATCTGAAACAGTATTAATAGTGTATAAAGAAAGTGATTTTAATACAGTTGTTATTCGGAGTGATTTGAAATATATATTCATTTAAAATAAACGTATTATGATAATTTGAATGATATAGTTTAAAATGATATAAAAAGCATGATCCTGGCATTAAAACAAAACAAAAAAGCGTAAATTGGTCACTGAAATTATGTCCGTTGCTATTGTTTTTTAGGATCAAGGACACTCAAACTTATTATGACGCCAAAGTCATCCAGGATCAGACGGGTGAGATTCGTGCCAAAACACTGTATTATTGTGCAACCAGAAGGAGAAAGTGACTAGGGAATTTGCTGTGGACATTACCTGTGTTGACATGTGGTGACATTAAACAAAGTAATAATTCGATAAGTTACATGAATCCCAGAAAGGTTGACACACATTTGAGGCACCGTTTGATGAAATCAAAGATGACACTTAAGAGAGAACTTCAAGACGGAACCTCATCTGGCGGTGGACCTAGGACTTTCAGCGTTTTAAATGACTGTTTTCTTGGTTTTCATTTCGTGGACTTTTAATCAACGATCTTAGCTCCATGTTTTGTATATCAACATCACATTAAAGAGACCGTTATTGAAAGGTTGATCCACTCTTTAGCTTTCCCTTGTCATTTCCAGTGACCTTTAAGAAGACAATCAAAACTTAGACGCCTAGATGTTTTAAAGAAAGTAAATCCCAATACTATTATTGATTGCACTGAACAGTGAAAGATCAAGGCTATTTTAATTTAAAAAAATAATGCCCATTACGACTACAAATCACGTTAAAAAAACACATCGATGTTTGACATGGTGTAAAAATATGGATGTCTAAGGAGACGATAATCAATCAAGTCCCAATGATGTAGTAATCTCTGTGCCTGATCGTAGGTTCGGAAGTGAGACAAATATGACCCTAGAAAGTTGTCTGTTAGTTATAATGGGGAAGGGCGATATAAACATGGCAGGCAATATATTTATTATAACTGAATTAATATGTGAAAGGGAAAGTAAAGCAGTTTACCAATTGAGTACCAAGTAACCAATGATATTGCTTCAATAAGAATACATGTTGAGAGGGGCAGTGAAAGGATTATAATTATTAGAATTGTGCACAGCATTATCCCTAGGAGGACAAATTTCTTAGTTATTTAAACTATATACCCTTCATAACAAAACTTTGGTCCATGTGAATTTCCAAGAAATTCTAGATGTATCTTTAAATGCATAATAGCACTTGGATGCACATTGTTTTAGTTAATTGAAGCAGTTTTTGAATGGATAATTCGTATGTGTAATTTATATTCAGATTCTATCCTGAAAGAAAAGAAGAAATATACAATAATGTAAATAACACATAAAACATACTACTCCTGCTCGTATGTCGCTTAGCCTTAGAAGAACCTTGTCATTTTGCAGATTTTAATGTATCAAAAATGTAAACATTCGTATTGCATCATGATCAGCCATCTTACGAAGTATTTCAACCAGCGTTTTGTCAGTTCGTTTTAATTGTTTTTTACAAGTAGCATTGTTTTTTCTGGAGATACTTAAACTTTAAGATATTAAACTGCTATATATGTATTATATAGATTATTAGGTCAAAATGAAGGTGTAGAATGAAAAAAAAAATATCATCAAAAATATATATGTGCACACAACGTTTATGTATATAGAAATGCCTACATCAATGAAGGGACGAATAAGGCGACTCTTTGTTCACAATCTGCAGCATCTCGTACGAACTGTCCTCAACCTTAACCGCACGATCTGAAAATCTGAAAATCGGATGTAGATTATGCAAAATAAATATAGTTTGAATCCGGAGAGCAGGGGTTTTATTAGGATGCAGATATATTATCAAAGCTAAAATACTTCTACTTGCATAATAGGTTTTACAGTAGCAAACGTTTAATATATATATATATATATATACGGGACCGTATCCGACAGTGTGTTTGAAAAGAACGCTACATGGCGTCAGTTGAGCTCCAAAAACCGTAACAGCCATAGTCCGAGATATATGGGCACAAATACATTGCTTATAGTATATATATATATATATATATATATATATATATATATATATATATATATATATATATATATATATATATATATATATATATATATATATATATATATATATATATATATATATAAATAAATATATATATATACTGAAGATTGACATTGCTGAATCTTCAGTTTGTCTTGCACGGTGAAAAGGATTGCGGTCTGGTCTTTATATGTGGAGCTTAGACTGGGCCTGCATTTGTAGCCAAAACATTTGCAAGTTTCAAGTCGGCGACCGCGTATCGATAGGTGGATGAAAGCGGAAGCATATTGTGTGAACTGACACGCCTCCTGCTATGATGACATCTGTACGGGTACTGGAAGCGTATATTCCTCTTGACTACTTTTGGATGATGGCCTCTCACTGCATGGGTTTGACTTCCAGTCCGAGTGAGGCACTGAAAATGACAGGTGTTTCAAGCTGACTTTAGGTGTACTGGTGATACTACCGATATATTTCTGGTGTTTTTATCCTCCAGATAAGCTGGACATTGATACAATTGGCATTGTATGTTCCTCCAATGTATTTCTAAAGAAATCTAAACAATATGAAAATATAAAAAAAATGCCGTTTAAATTGTTCGGGCATACTGGATCAAGTAGAAACCCCTTGAAAGTCTTAAGCATATGTCATCACTTCTGGAATACATCCTAGTCTAATTATCTAGTGATTGTTTTCTGTCTACCAAACGCACAAATCCAGTGATGTGCTTATTCCCTCAGGCAATACACTTAGTAATCTTTACCAGCAAGGCAGTTCATGTGAAATAAAAATAAAATGTAAATATATGTCTGTATGTTATTTGTCATTAACTAAAACCTTAGCAAATTGCAGTGACACCTTAATGATCAAATAGCCAAAATATAGCGATTGATGATGGACGAAGACTCAAGGCGAATATTAATGTAGAATATGTTAGCTGTATTTGCAATAATATGAATCAGTATAGTAACGTCCAACTATTGACTATTGTCTGGGTAGAACCACTGGTACAACAATCAACTGGAAGACTTCTTTGATGGACATTTGACTTTAGTACCTCAATTTCATCTTCACATGAGCATGATGCAAAAAACACTTATTCTGCTCGTGCCATTAATTTCTTGATTAAAAACGTATATTTAACTCACAATCAAAATGTGTGTGTAGTTTTTTTATTCAATTTTCTCTCTCTCTCTCTATCTATTTCTCCCTTTCTCACTCACTCTTTCTCCCGCCCTTTTTTTAATGATGTCATTACCTTTGTCATAAATTGTGAAAGAACAAATCAGCGCGTAGACATTTTTAATCAATAAGATCGGGTTTCTTTTTTTTTTCATTTGATAAACTCATCAGCAAGTCCAAGGTTAGAGCGCTGTAAAACCCGTATAAGAATGTGTATGGTTTGCATGTGAAGATCATTATCCTGTGCCTTCTCATATGTTCGTACATGTTGCAAAGTTCATAGGAATTTGTCATATATTGTTATTCCAAATCATGTAGTTTATCATTTCTAAAAATCATAACTATCCAGTTATAGACAAATGATTGGTATTGGTTACAATCTAGCAATCCTACCCATTGGCACTAGGCTGACCAAGGCAATGGATAAAAGTAGATTGATCGACACAAATCTACCTATACATGTAGCGCTACTTGCCTTAGGTGCTAGCAGATCAAATTGGTAAAAGAATTGGACCAGAAGAGGATGTGTGTTATTTTAATCATCTAATTTAAAAATCACCAAAATTAAAAACAGTGCACATAATGGTATTTCAGAAGAGTATCATATGAATATTTTGCACATTAAGTGATGCTTAAATAGATTTAATGTATTACTTAGACTGTCGCAGTAACGTATCAATAATCAAATTGTCCCTATTGAAAAGAGGAACAAGAAGCGTATTCGAGTTGCATGCAATTGTGAAAAAGAGTATCTCTCAAATATAACTATTTATTTAATATATACAATACATTAATAATTAAAATAGTTTGAAGATAAATTAATATTTAAACAACACAGTATTCACAATGTAAAAGTACAATTGCAGCAACTTTAAATACGGATTAGGTCAACTTCACTGAGCTGACCCTTTATTATAATCTGTATTGATATACATATCTTTACATTCTGTGTTTAATTGGTAAAAAAAACAACATGTTGTTGGAGTGTCCGCCCTTGTCTACAATGATATGTGAATTATTTTGGTGTATGTTCAAGTGGAAACATTGCCTTGTTATTTTCTTTGATTTCTTGGATCAGTCTTGAAGCTTATATACAGCACATGAAAATTAACCGTTGTCATCTCTAACTTTTAATGGTATATCAACTTTCAAAACACTAAATTATGTGTATTCTTTGGCGTGCAAGAACACCAATGATTTAGAGTACCATTGTATAACTGTCTTACTTTAAGTGTATCCTTAACAGAGCTGTAGAGAGAAGTGTCTGTAAATGGTGGTATGTATGAGGTTCACGTTCCCATCTGTTGTGTTATCGTTTGTGGACAAAAATACAATCAATTGATAGGTTATGGTTATACTTTTTGACAAAAGTGAAAATAAGAGTTAGAACTTGTGTGTATTTTTTTTTTTTTGTAAATATATATGCTTTGTCCTACCAACTTATACAGGATCTCCTGGTCTGAAATTTGCATCTCTGTATATGTCTTATTGATAAAAGAAAGATGTGGACACAATTGATTTCAATTAACAGTATTACTAAAAGAGACACTGCAGCATACCGAGCATAAAACATAAATATAGCAAGTCACTACAACTACTACTACTACCACTACTACTAGAACTACTACTTCTGCTACTACTACTAATGCTACTACGGCAACAACAACAACAACTACTACTACTACTACTGCTGCTGCTGCTACTTCTACTAACATTACTACTACTACTACTATTACTTCTACTACTAGTACAACTACTACTACTGATACTACAACAACTTCATCTACTAATACTATTTATAATACTTCTAATACTAATACTACTACTTATAATAATAATAATATTATTAAAATTAATAAAACAGTTCAACTCATCTGAAGTAACCTACTACCATAATGAGCATTTATTAAAATACGCGTGTGTGTGTGTGTGTGTGTGTCGGTGTGTGTGTGTGTGTGTGTGTGTGTGTGTGTGTGTGTGTGTGTGTGTGTGTGTGTGTGTGTGTGTGTGTGTGTGTAAACCTGTTTGTGTTTAACTGATAATGCAGACCATGTTGTTGAAGTATTTGTCTACTTCTTTAAAGTCTCTGTTCTTGACAGGTATAGATGTAAATTTTCTTTCTTCTTTTTTAACTTGGCTTGGCATTTTTCTTGAATCTATTCGTAATTTTAAAATAAATCAAGTAGTAGTTCTAGGAGATACCAAACGCTTACAACACAATCGGTCCTTTAGTTATCAATAATAATTTCGGAAATCAGCCAACTTCCATAATTCCTTAAGGTAAGGATTAGAAAAACAAAAACACATTGAATTGATAGGCATTCTATATTTTATTATTGATTTAGATCCACTCAGGGAATAATTTAGTAAAAAAAAAAATAGAGGAAGATATTTAAGAGATGGCATAATTAAGACAATCAGTTAACAGCTTTCACTGCTTTAATATTTTAACTGGTAAATCTTAACAAAGTCACCCTCATATTGTACTTATAAACATACTTATCCATCTATTGTCCATACTGTTTTGATTCTACGAAGAAAGAAGAATAATGTGTGAGGGAAAGTTCCGTGTATCTATTTCTCTGAAGCCGTACCAATAAATACTAATTTAAAACACCTATTTAGATGAAGTCCACGCAATCGGTAATAGAGACATACTTTAAAGCTCTGCAAAACTCATCTGGACTGTGTGATGGATCCAAATAGGTCTAAAGCCTAGTCGTGTTTGTGGTATTATTATGTTCAATCTACTTATTAAGCCATCAATTAAATAATTAACTCGTTTAAGCTAATAAGTCGAACACTTATGTAAACAAAATTCCGGTGTTACCTAAATTCGACTTGTTAAAACTGCTTTCGGCGTTGTTGTTTTTTTTTTTTTTTCAAATATATCATGGATTATTTAAATAACGCCATTTTAGTTCTAACTACCAAAATGAAACATCTTAAAACTGCGATATACAGCTGAACAGTTAAAACAACAACAACAACAACAACAAGAAAACAACAACACTGGTTTTATGAAAAGGTCTAATGTTAATACTGTGCATACAATCTGAAAGAACCATTAATGTACCTTTCGAGAGAAGATTTGTACAGGAGCTGTCGGCCAATGCAGGATACTCCCCATCCGGGCAACCATGCGTACAGTGTCCGTAAACTTTGTGACAAATACTCGTACACCTGTCTGTGCATGGTGTATTACATAGATCCCCATAGGAACCGTTCTGACACTCGGTACAGTTGTTTTAAGAGACACAATCCAGGACAGTGGTCAGTGGTCATACAATTTGCAGTTGCTGAAAAATGACAAAAAATACAAAGTCCTTATAATTATTAAATGATTATAGAATGGGCAATGGTAGGCGCAGATTGTGCTAGGTAAGTATAGCATGTATATATTTGATTGAAATGCACTAAAAGTCAGTAAAAATACTTGAAGAAAATACCTATGATTTTATCTAATGAATATGCTGCATATTTCGCACATATATGCATTGTTTTGTTTACAAGAAAAAACACATCACGTTTTCTTATAGATTCCCCTCGTGAAACAATCATTCCATGATTAGAAAACCGGTTTTAAATTGGCAAATGCTGTCGTGTGTCAGCATCGTTTTAATTTGACATATGACAGTGGTTTACTTTGGTAATACAAGTAAGCAACACATTAATGTGACCTATTATCTCATGATAAATCATTAACTAATATTCGCGATTGATTTTAAATCCAGGAAGTTGATAAACTATTATCACTGAATGGATCAGACAATATATTACGCAGCATCGGTTCATGCAAAGCTTGGATCTGCACCACAAGCCATACCATGCATCTGAAAGCACACTTTCCGAAATGCACAATCCTTTTCCAAGTTTGGTTATAAAGAACATTTTACAATATTGACCAAAACATGAAGAACATCTTACTACGTATCCTTTTAATTAGAAAGGAAACTCAAAAGTAAGACAAATATGCACTGTTTGAAACAAATATTCTGATGGTTATAAAGATAATGTTGATGATGAGGATGAGGATGATGATCTTGATGATGATGACAACGATGGTGATGAGTATGATAATGTGGACGATGATGATGATGATGAATGAATCTCAACAGGTCGCTGATTTATTGTTAAACAACTCGCAAGCGATATATTTATGTCATTACATAAATCGAAATTGGACAGGTACTTGTGATAACATAGAAAACAACACGCTGTCTTTGTGCACACTTGAAGGCAAATATATGAGCTTTTGTGATTTATTTTATGGATTTCAATCTAAATGTCACTTATTTAGAAAAAAAAAATAACACTGTGATATATTGCTTTGTTTACTAACATTATCAGCACGGCTAATTGTGTTATAAGGCACGTGCTTATGTACATATTCGCAAATGATAGCCCTGTTTTCAATTGATTCGTATTCCTTGTCTGAAAATAGGACCAAGAGTCGTTTTTACGAGAGAAACACAATACATACTTAATTGCCGGTATCGTCCCTTAACATATATACTCCCAATTATATTTTTTCAGTAATTTCATTGTTGTATGCATTTTCAGTAAGAAAGATACACAGAGACATTATGTTCGTAAATATACGTCTAAGACGTGTCGAAGATTGTGTCAACTTGTAATTGATATTTGTCACACGTCGACATTTAAAATAAAGATGATCGCCGAGTATCACGCTGATTAGTACCATTGCATTGTGGTAAACATATTTATGCTAATAACACTGAAGAGCAGCAATACATGTGAGACTTCACCTGAGGCCTCGGATGTAGGGATCGGCATTTATATCAACTAACCAATAATCTTACTTAAGAAAAAACAGGCTGTGAGTAAATGGGTCGTGATTAGAACATAAATGTTACTGCTTGATGTTACGCCTAGAATATCACTGCACGCTTTGGAAAACAGATGGAGGTCCAAATGTAAAAAAAATAATCTTATTTTCTCCTTTATGTTAACGAAGAATGCATGGCATATATGTTCAATGTATTTGTCATCAGGTACAGTGGAGATGTGTACATAGTGCAACAATGGGTGTGAGGGGGGGTGGGGGGGGGGGGCTATTTGTAGAGAGATCTGCAAAGTTATGCAAACAAATACCGATTTCGTTTAGCGTATACTGAGAATCAGGTGTTGGGTCGTGCAAACAGCAATCAGTGTGGATGGCTTAGGTGACTCATTACATGACTTCATCGTCACATCTGACAGAATTGGTGGTATTTGCACGACACATGCATAACGTTGTAGTATGTAGTATGTACATTCACAATGCTTACAATAAAATGGATGCTCTAATAGGGGCAAACAACGTGATATTTACGAGGAATTGCCATGGAAAGGAAGAACAATAGCTTTAATTTAATGATAAGTCCATGATTCCCAGCAAACGCCCCACTGTATTCTGCTACCAGAACCGAGATAGAAATAATTATTTTTGAACATGTTGCACATAGTCAAGTCATTATTGACAGTCGTATGCACATCTAGGTCATGCATGTGTCTACAATTTCAGGCATTAGAGATCGATATGGCAAACTAGTCCATTTATTTGTGAATGCTATAGGTTTATATATAGAACAGAACATAACAGACCAACTGTGCGGTGACTATACTTCAGATTTGTTGGTAATGGCCTGATCAAGATGATTAACTTCCTAAATGTCTAAAGGGTTCGCAATGAAAGTGTAGTTTAAGAAATCAAAATACATGCCATACGGGGCAATAGAGGCCCCTAAAATAGTTCGTGTAAAAGTGAAACAACATCCTTAAGTGATTGCCATTATGCTCATAAAAAACGTGTTCATTTACTAGAGAAGGATGACAGATCACTGAAGTTTAGGCAGGTTTTCAATGTTTTGGGTTTTGTGAGAACTATGAATGGCATCATCAGTCGGACATCACACAGGCACGAAGTCATCGGTCCCGGTGTGGACCCAGACCAGGCGGTACCGGGCGAGAAGGCTGGTAAATGTGCTTACTAAGCGACCAAAAAATGTCACTGCGCATTTGTTACAACAACGGCACAGCTTTTGAGAGAAATGCGTTCTGTGGCATTTTCGCGGCAATTTACATCAACAACAAACAAACAAAACAAAAACAACAAAAAGACAAACCAACAAAACAGCAAATAACAATAACAAACAATTAAAAGAGCCCAGGACCCATTTGTTACTGCAAAAGTGATTGCCGTCATCGGTGGTACCTAATAACCCTCAGGCGAGAAGTCAGCGATTCCTACTTGAGCTCAGATATCGACTCCAGGGCTAGAATCTGTCAACTGCTGTGCAATGACACAGTATTAACTGCTATGGGACGTAGGCTTTGAGGGGATTGTGTTTATTGGACGTATTACTTTGGCCTTCAATAAAGGCAAAACAGCTGATGATGAATATTTGATTTCAAAAAGGGCAACCCTTGTGCTATGTGCTATGTTCCATAGATACTTTAATCTCTGAACAAAATAGTGTGTGTCAAAAAACACAAACTTTTAAATATCTCACACTATTACCTACATATTATTTTTTTAACAGGCTCACTATGAGAATCAAGATCTGTCAATGGACCGCATGCTGACCTACTCAATTGCGTAATATTGTGGCGTCCACTTAAAAGTAATCATGGTTATCACGTAGGAAAAGCTCACGTTGGAATTGCATTAAAATAACCTGAAGAAGAAATTGTATCATCTTTGTTAAATCCTAAACGGTAGAAAAGGCATGCAAACGTTAATATATACGTAATTTTATCTGATTGTTAGGAGGAAACGTGGAATTTTATTCCAGTCTAAACCAGTACCGTTGGAACTTATGAGTGTTTTTGCATGTGCAAATATATCCTCCAAAATCACAGCGATGTCGACACTTTTGTGGATTTTTTGATTGAATCTAGCAAGAACTATCAAAGATCGACGAGTTAAATTCTTGATAGTTAAAAGTACTTATCATTGATCAAACAAACTGAGTGTTGCTGGTAAGAGCAAATGATCCCATGCATGATACGAATGTACTTTCATCATATACACTAGTATTTTTATATAAACTTGCCGGTACTTGAACTTGAACGACTAAAATCTATCAAAATATAAGATAAGTGTTCGAGTTTGCGTCTTAACTTGGACGATCTTTAAAAGGGTCAGGAATAAAAGAGCCAGGGGCATCATGTTCCAAGACTTTCGCAGATATTTCGCCTTCGGTAGACACGCAAACACTCATAAATGAACAGCAATAAGAACAATAATTATATTTGGAAAGTTCTTCTAAAAAGTCATAATATGCCATGGCGAAAATGTACTTTATTTTTTCCTGCTTAATCATTGCATGCACTTACGCGGCGCACTACTTTTAACTGAAGCTGTATCTTGTGTCTCTCTCCTGATACAGTTAAAAATCAGATTTTACAAATTTCTTGGACGAAAACACGCCCTTTAGATTTAGAATATTACCCACTGTAGATGCTATGTCTTGAAGAATATGCTTGTATTCTATATCTTTCTCTTTTTCTATACATTAATCCAAATTAATACTACATTAACGGTCCTTGTCTTAAACCATAATCTCTGGATCGCATTTCATCATGCGTGTTGTGTAAACTACTAGTTTATGTTGCGTTATTGAGAATTAAAGAAAGCCAGGTGGGGGCTAAACGACGAAACGTGTGTCACCCGTGGCAGACAGATACGTAAACCGCAAGATATTCCAGAATAGACTGACTTCGGATAGATTTACCCATGTACAAAACATGCCCTGCCGGTGGCATCATAAAGAACTCAATCCATGCGATTAGGTCTATGTGTTCCCTGAAAGGCATAAACTTCGTGCAAAGTCATGTCATGTTATGTATTGCAATTTTTAGATTTTTTTTTGGAAACAATTAATTTAGGGAAAAAACAACAACACGTCGTTAATTTTATATCAATTTGATCCTCCTCATACTGCTCCTCCTACTGCTTCTCCTGTTCATTATCATGATCATCACCATCATCATCATCATCATCATCATCATCATCATCATCATCATCATCATCATCATCATCATCAACAGCAACATCATGCCCGGTGGGCATTTAATTTCCTTGTATTCGTATTTGTATATGGCTTGGGATTCAAATTAACTTGATGGTCGATTGAAGATGCTTCTTAACAAGTGTATTTCATTTTGATTTGATAAGATATATTCCCACTTTTAAAAAAATCATCCAGCTTATGTGGCAGGTCAGTATTTTCGGATTTGTCATGACTTAAAGAGTATACGCATCTTCCCATAGTTAAGAAATGATTTTCTGGTTTAAATCGTCTTTACCCTTTGGGTTCCATACTAAAATGTATACTCTTTATCATGAAAACAGATTCTTGAAGTAGCCTGAACACAGTTAAGTGACATTTAGTCTGTCACATTGTTTGTGTGTCATACATCTTATATGTATTTAAGACGTCATAAAAGTTTGACACATATTTTTACTATTTATGAAGGAGACATTAAATTGCCATATTGATTCTTCCAGTCGAAAGTATAGTCATATATAAATATGTTTTCAGTGGTAGTGATATTGTAATTCATTATTGTGTTTTACCAGCTTTTGTTTGTACTGTTTTGTTTTTAGATATAACAATAATACAACACTAGTATAGTTACTAAGTTACTATAATAATTTCTTTCAGAACATTTTCATTTCTTACGTTATCACTTCAACTTGTAATATAGTATATGTAGATTCTCATATTTTTCTTTCACAGTTGCATCTGCTATACACGTATAGCATCTAGTAGTCTAATAGAATACGACTTATTTGCAATGTAAGTTCCCTTTTCAACGTCTTCAATTTGACCTGCAAAGCGCGGATGTTTATGGGTTGTAAATCTAGACCATAAAACTGCCAAATCCGTTGTCCGCATATTCTACCCACGACCGTGATTTCAAACTATCATTGAAGTAATGAAATTCGAACACGGTAACGTTATCATTTAGGCATCTGTTTACGAATATCATCACATAATGTATAGGGTACATTTACTGGCATAGGTCGTATAACTACGAAACATCTATTACAGAGTAAGGTCATTTTCTTTGCAGCGTAACTGACAATGTAGTTTTCCAGAGATTGCCAAAAGTGATTGACAAGTGATTAAACATTTCCGTGTCTTGTGAGATAGGCGTCTATATGTAACACATATTAGAATTTACATAAAAAATACGACTGTCTATAGTAGTATCTTTAATTGTTATTATACTTTACTGTAGGATATCAGGACTGTTATCTATTCGAAACTCAGTAACTATATATTAAAGCGTGTATTTGTCTGTATAATCACAGCACTCGCATGCTTCACATGGGTCTCAACAATTTTTCCAACTATAATATGAGACAGAATCATAGTTACCAAGTGACTATGTACCTGCCTGAAAATATAATATTTAACAACCATATGCACATTTTCGGGATCTGAAAATAAACAATCCCAAAAATCGTAGACATGTCATTTTAATATATATCGTCAGGCATTTTCAAAAAAAAGTATTACATTTATGTTTTTGAAGTAGTTGTTTTAGCCTTCCAGTGTGCACATACATAGCGCAGCATGATCATCTATAGATAGCTCTATTTTGATCTGGACATATTCAATGTCAGTCCTCGCTATCATTATACAAGTATAAATGACGTGTTTCCTACAATAACTCAAACACGTGTTAAGATTCGTTCTAGTTTTTTCTTGTTTTTTCTTTCATTAAGTTCGGTTTCGTTTACGTATAAAGCATGTAGTTTCCAGTTGGCGTTATCATATCTTCGCCCAACCCGACTGAACGACTTTCTGAAAGTGCATGTTTCGATACATTTCTTTGATCAAATTCTTATTCAAATTGTGATAATGGTTTCCTTCTAAACAATAAGTTTACAATATTTAATGACATACACATAGTACCTGTACAATTTATTGCATTATATTATCATGTAATGCTTTAATTGCCGTACTTCCAAACTTTTCTGATGTTAAGTGACATTAACAAGGATTGTTTCCCCCGATGAATCCTTGCCGTTCATAACTTGTGTACACACAAAAGAAACACTTATGTTTCAAAAAAGCCCCTGGTTGAAATTATACATAGAGACACCTTTGTTATACAGTTAGTATCTATAAATAGGACAGTTAGCGAAATGTGATGGCTATACACCTTTAAAGTAGTCGTAGTAGTAGAAGCAGCAGCAGCAGTAGTAGTAGTAGTAGTAGTAGAAGCAGTAGTAGTAGTAGTAGTAGTAGTAGTAGTAGTAGTAGTAGTAGTAGTAGTAGTAGTAGTAGTAGTAGTAGTAGTAGTAGTTTGTTTTAGGTGCTATGTGAATTTATAAAGCTATTCGAAGTGATTGTGAGTTTAATAAAATGACATTTTGAAGAACAGGTTTGCACACGATTTGAGCAAAAATGTCTTAACACATTTTAGCAATTATCTATCTTTCATAAGTTCTTCCATTTACGTTGAGCAGGTTTTCATCGCGGAAGAAATCGCGAACACGTTTTTCACGTAAATATAGAGATTATCCATCATGTGTGAAAGGCGCTACGTCTTGTGTAAAGCAATGCCCTCCGGAAATGATAATGGTGATTGTGGTTGTGCTGCTGCTGATGACACTAGTGATGATCATAATTATGATGATGAGGATAATGAGAAAGAGGATCAAGAGGAATACGAGGATTTAGCAGTAGAAAGAGGTTCATGAAGATAAAGGTTAAGTGACATGTCTTTCCTAAGTTAAATGTTTGGCTGACGCAATCATTGGAAGGGTAGATATATATCTTTCAAACAAAACGCCAGCTCGTTAGCTAATGTTATAAAGTAAACAAAAACGTCAAATTAAAAAAGAGCGTGCCTTATCAAGAGAAAATGGCCAATTGGGTTTGAAAACAAGTTCACACTCAAGGATCATTGCAATGAGACTTTAATACTTTTCTCGGAAGAACCGAACCTCTCTTACCATTTCATTATCTTGTACTAAAATAAGACACGGCTCGGTAACGTGAAGCATGTGCAATTCAACCGAGGTTACACCTATGAATGTGCGTTATCTAAGTGTATTATCATTGAACCGTCAACACAATGTTCTTTTTGATTAAATGTATCTAGTAAATCTACGTGAAATTATATTGTTACGATCACAGGTACGAGTTGTACGAAAGCAAAATAATGAGTTTGAAAATATGTATTTGTTTATTTAATGATTTCAGGATAAAACACAATCAATATATAGAACACAAAATTCTCCATAAAAATCAATGTTCATAGATTAGTTATGGCAGTCATGCAAACATCATCATACACTTATAACGATTGATATGAATTGATAAGAACGCGGATATTTCTTAATTTAATTGCTGCATGTGTTTCTTGATTTCTTGTTTATAACTTATACATGCTCATATTAAAGTGTACTGGTTTACTGCTGGATTATTTACTCTATATATACTTAATGTACCATCCCTGCATTTTTCTAAATTATAAATGTGTACACTGCAAGCACATTAGGATGGACATAACATCTAAAGTGGCTTATACCCGCAATATTCATTTCTACTTGTGTATGTTCCAAAATATTGGAAATTATAATTGTAATTTATCGTGTTAGTTTCAGAGCATGTTTGTGCAGTTTTGCGCTGACTGAACTGGATCATGAGAGCGACAATACAAACATCTTTAGTTTCAGCTTGTGTGTCGTATAAGTCAGACGACCAAAACGTGTTTTAGCAGTATTAACCTAGTTCATTTTTGCCTGGGCATAACATTATTTTTAGAAGAACATTTGAAATAAAATTATTATGCTTTCATGTTGGTGTACATTTATGTGTGTATGTTTGTATACAGACAGTTTTTGTGATCCAGGACACGTACTGCTACCAAGCAGTTAACTAACTCATCATTTTGTAAAAGTGTTTGCTATATAAGAAACAAGCCACCGAAATGCCGGCATCGCTTTAATGTAGGGGATTACATTCGAACGTGTAAACACACCAT
Organism: Sinonovacula constricta; assembly: GCA_007844125.1. NCBI lineage: Eukaryota > Metazoa > Mollusca > Bivalvia > Cardiida > Solecurtidae > Sinonovacula > Sinonovacula constricta. Next base: position 24,693,017 of record CM017557.1, on the reverse strand, counting down.
TAATTCCCAATAGCCCGTGTATAGACAAGAGGAAAAGCACGCATGTCTTCATAGCAACCAAATAAATCTACAGATATGTGGACGTTTGTAGGAGTTGTCTAGCGTTTAGGGTTTAAATTAGATGACACCAAGTCTGTGTTTGTTTCAATCTGAGGTTTTCCTCCGATAAAAAGAATTACTTTCAAGCGATCACAACAATATTAGGCAATATATATTAGACCAGCATGCTGTCCATTAAACAGCTGTTGAGTTTCAATTTGAGCCTGTTTTTGTTTTGGTTGTTTATTTAAAAAGAAATATGAACTGTATGTAATAATGTGATAATAATATGAGACATTGTTTTTGCAACACAATATGCTGAGCTTGAATATCTATGGAATAAACTCTTAGCCATAGCAAAAGGGTTGCCCTTTATTGTTTTCAAATATATATCATCAGCTGTTTTAAATTCATTGAAGGGCTTAAGACATCCAATAACACGCTTCTCTCAAAACCGGCATCCGCTGAAAAATTTGTCTTTGTAACTGTTCACTAAATGCACAAGCACATTTGCCAGAATCTAGCCATGGAGTCACCCGTACTGGACTAAAGCAGGGATTGCCGCTTTCGCGCCTGTTTTTGTAGACGGGACTGATGATGACAGTCTCTTTCATAGTAGCTCGGAAACGCCAAAGGACGCGCTTTTCCAAAGCCCTTAGTCTTATAGCAGTAAAAACTGGGACCAGGGCACACATGCACACTAGCCAGACTCTAAGCATGTAACCGGTCGCTCCGGCCTTAGTCGGGTTCTCTGACTCCATACGTGGGGTTCTTTCTTGCCCGACCGATGATGGCAATCAATCACAGCGAATATGTCACGGAAGGCACTTCTCCCAAAAGCTGTTCCGTAGCAGTTACAAATGCGCAATGGAACTTATCGGTCCACACTTACAAGCCTCCAGGCCCCAAACTGACAGCGCGAAAACGCACACTAACGCACTTCTCATATGACCCAAAATGTTGAACACCTGCCAAACGTCGGTGATCGGTAGCAATCAACATTCTCTAGAAAACTAACACATTGACTGAGCATAGTGGTATTCAATTAAGGCCTTTGTTTTACTTTTACACAGAAGGTATTTGTGTCATATTGCTTATCCCTCGTGTTCCTGCTTTCTAAATTAAAAAACAATCTTACAGAACTTTAAGGCTTATTTGTAGTTACATAATGCTGATCATTACAACCACATCTGTAGTGTAGTCACCACACAGCAGTTTTTATTTACCTATTTCAGTTCTGAGGTCGCCAGGCCGAGATATCTGACTACTAGAAGACTATAACGAATGCTAGGAGTTTAAATATTGCTTTTATGTGTTAACGTGTTAAAATTGTTAATAGTTTTGCCCAAAAAATAATCATCGTTACACTCTGATATGGTTCTTCTTCGGCCATATGAAACATGTCAACAGCCCCCTCCCAGAACACTTTGTTGGCTTATCTTATCGATCTCAAAGAGTATGTTTCTTGTATGCTTTACTCCACAAAGCTACAGTTGTATTCATTTGAGATTTTTGAACAAATTACTATTTTGATGGACGAAAAATGTGTTTCCAAGTGACTTGAGAGGATGCTCATATGAAATAAAGATATAATCCTACCACAGCTGATATTTCAGCTAATACATGTTGTTGGAAGCGGGACTAGTGTAATACCACTGGCCAATATATCTAAAGTGACTGTAGCTACAGATGTCCTCTGAATTTCAAGGCACGTTGCTGCAGCTAGCATACCGAAACGATACAGTTAACACTAATCAAGTATCATCTATTTATGTAGGTTATGACGTGTTATAAAATCTGTTATAGTCAATGTTAAAACTTCGATACCAATGCTACGTACCTCTATATGCTTTTCTTGGTCGTCCCTCCAAGACGACACGTGGCCAAACCAGGGAAGAGATATTTGTCAAATAGCGTTTTTATTTGCGATCAATGTTGCGATCACTGACATTAGACCCTATCAATATAAACATGACAGACACTAGAGCTACACGGGCTGCAAATGCGCAACGATAGATCTTGGAGGCATACAGTAGTTCAAAATAACTTCCATCATCAAATAGCAAGTATGTCCAGAGCTTGCCTGCCAAAGTCCTATTCCTCAAGCGGATTATTTAAATTATATCTTTGACTATGTACGCACTGAACCCAATTGCGTACCCCCTTACGTAATATTTGTCGTTCAAGGCCTCGCCTAGCCAAGACAGTGAACATATATGCTGCATTAACTTCTCCGACTGTTGCTTAGTGGGCAAACTATAAGCGCTGCTGTTCTTAATTTGGAATTGTTTTCGTTCTCTATGGTGATTCTTAACACTTTCGTGTGGTGTTTACTGAGTGTCGTGATTATGTTGTAATTCTCATTCGAGTGTGATTCTGCACCACTTCACTGACGTTTTCAACAGCGGTTGTAGCATGCTTAGGACGGTAATGTTCACATGTCTGGCAAAATAGAGAGAAGAGATCAACCTGATATGTCGTATTAAAAGTCCTGTTTTACAAAGTAAAATTAAGTTATATTGTATTAATCATAACCATATTGAAAGTGATTAATCATGTAAAAATGTCAAGTGTGTTTACATACATACATGAATAGTTCGAAAATATGTAATACTACGGAATTACTGGCGCAGCATCTAACTCCAGATATGACATATTTATTTATTTCAAATACGTTTCTTCACGTTGACAAAAGCAACGACGGAGCAAGAATGGTATATAAACCCTGCTAATCCTTTTAACAGATACCCAGGAAACATATTTCTTCATTTATAGAGTAAACCTATATGTGTCTTTGGTTTGGGAGAACAGATTCGACGATTGCACTTGTATATGCTTTGCCTCTTTCTTATGTGGATATTTGAAACACCAGCTGTTACAAGTCTAAGCCAATCTAAGGGCATTGCCAATATCAACCATCGTTTCTGCTTGCATTTTGTCCATGTACATAATCTGAGATACGTGATTAACATTCAGTGTAGCCAAGTTAATACTGCATGTGTCCAGAGCGCAGAAAAGCTTCACATCAATAACACACAATTACATGTAATCGTCAAGTCGATCATTATTAACCTGTATAAAACGACATATTTAAGGTATGTCCATCTATTTCTGTCATTTTACCTATAAATAATTGTCCCTAGACATATATCATTATGCCTGTAACTAGAGCACAACATACCCACGTTAATTCTGCTCATTAGTCGGCAAGTTAATTTTGGAACTTAACGCATTTATAAAAAAAAAAAAAAAAAAAAAAAAAAAATATAAGCAGTCTAAACTTGTGTAGATACTCTTTAGTTAAGGCGATTGTAATTAATGGGCATTATTTTCTAAATGGATATACATGGTCATACAAGTGTGTCCCTTTGATGTGTTTTGCCCAAGATCAAAGTTGATTAAAAGAGAGTGAGATAGTAACATATGTGATATTTAACGGTATTAAAATACAGTCTTGTCAATAAAATTGATGTCAAGAAAACAGACTTGAACATTGAACTGTAATGTCATTCTGTTCTACATACAGCAACCAAATAAAATATATGGCCTTTTACAATCCTATATTTTTGATTTGCTGCGATCATGTCTAAAAATAGCGATGACACAGACTTGGTAAATCATTTAGCTGTCTTCACCTCCTATGTGAGGGTTTGAAATTAATAAACTCGTTTAAGTTGGATTTGTGCTGCAGAATTGCTTAGTGTGTATTCTGCCTGTTTCCGAAAAAAATACTTTAACCTTACAATCAATAACACAATAAATTAATGCATACTATCATTAGTATCTTTAGCATTAATATAGTATACATATAGGTAGTAGTTGTAGTATAAATGTTAGTATAATAGTAGTATAAAAAGTAGTAGTAGTAGTAGTAGTAACAGCAGTAGTAGTAGTAGTAGAAATTGTTGTTGTTGTTGTTGTCGTTAAAGTGATAGAAGATATTATGTTGTTATGTTGCATTTATATATATATATATATATATATATATATATATATATATATATATATATATATATATATATATATATATATATATATATATATATGGCATTTATCCAAGCATCATCAGCCACATTTTACGACTGGATAAAAGTAGCCTTTTCCGTAATTTAAAATTGTTTAAGAGTTTATTGATTTGCTTTCTTTGGTGATTTATTAATGTTGCCTGTTTATCGACGCAAATGCTCCCGTTCAGATTCTTTCACGTGTTTATACTTCATCGATAGTCGTTCCACTTTCGAGTTGTTTACTGTTGGTTTATTCAAATATATAGTTTATATATCATTCTTGCCTTTCTTTAGACAGCTTAAGAGGGTTATATACTCGACATAAATTGTATATGTTTGCATCATCCGTAAGAGGGTAAATTATGATCGTAATCTAACGGTTTGGTTTCTTAGAAGCCAGATAATTTATTATGGTAGTTTACCGTGTGTTGTTGTTGTTGTTGTATTTCGACTTAAACTGTATCAAGGTAGCGACAATAAATACATTTTCATTTTGTGTATAAGCGCCAATCGTGTTTGTGAGACGATCAAAATATGTCCTAGCAGGATCTATCATGTGCACTTTCGCCTAGGAATATTTAGACTTCTTGAACTAAATTTAGTAAAGTAGTTATAGTACTTTTCGCGTTACATGTATGTGTGCATGCGTGACTACAGTACACGAAATAACTGAGAACGTATTTGAACATGATGCTCCTGTCTCTTCTATTCTTTACCTTTTTGCTGATCGTCCAAGGTAAGACTCGAATAATATGTATTTCTTCTGATACTGGTTTTAGGTTATGTCGTATAAGTTGAAGTTGTATTTAATTTAAGTATCAACTATTGTTGTTTTACAGCAAAAGCTATGCACACATATCCGGCAGAATTGACCGCGGATTCAAGCGTGGATTTATTTATCAAGATGACATTGTTGATCCTTAAGGTTTATTTCTTGTTATTTAATATGATATTTTACTAGGATACTTTTACTTTTAATTACGGCAGCAAGATGTCTGTTGACAGCTCTTTTTTCAGTGTGAGCCTGTTTAAATTATTTTGAAATGTATGAGCTGTAAATAATTGTGTGATATATAAGTTGTGTGTTTTTGTTTGTGTGTTTGTTATGTGTTTGTCATTATTTGTTTTAAATTATTAGATTCAAGAACAAGCTTCTCTCACTCCGTTTGTCCTACAGTTTGTTTGTTTATTGGGTTTATCGTCCCACCAACACGTCCTACAGTGGAAACTGGTTCTTGTGTCATTGACATTAACGACGCAGGCATATTAGATAGCCTGCAGGCATGGAGCCAGTCGGTCTTGGCTCAAGCCGCGACCGCTGTTTTTGTTGCGAATGATAGTAAGGAGGCATGGCCACTAATCGCACTTATCTTATCTCGTAGCGGTAACCTGTCCAGTCTGTGGGCAATCCACTCACCAGCTTTCAGGCCTGAAAAATACTTCTGTAGGCCCAAGCAGGGACAGCTGACTTCGCGCCCAAGTTGTGTTTGTCTAGATTAATGATGCAAAACGCGTTTAATATATGTGCAAACAAAACACAATAACGCACAAGAACGCACTTCGATAAAAACCAAATCATTGAATTCTAACCAAAACTGCAGTTATTTGCTTTCCGTTTGCCTCCAAAAACGTTCAGGGTCTTGTTGTCCTTCATGCAAAGCTTTCTGCATTTTATCTCCATACGACACATACTATTTTTTCTTGTGAAACATTTAATCAGTTTCAGAAACCTGACGTAGACACTACAAAGACAAATGTAGAGTAGTCACTCCAAATCTGTTATTTTTCTTACCCATTTCAATACTGCTCCGGACAGACTAAGATTTCTGGCCCCTAGAAACTCCTTCTCCTCTCTCCCCGCAAACACATAGCGTGTATAAATAGAAATGATACAATTCGACATCTCGACCTCGGATATCCTAAATCTTAAATAAATACATGACGTAACTAGGTGTGTCACTACAACCCACACTTACATCACTGTGTGCAACAAGTTGAAATAAAAGTTCAACTAGTTATGCCTGGGTTCAGGCTGCAGTGTGCAGTGGATAGTTTTCTGGGAAATATGGGATACTGTATCGTAGCTATTGGATTCCTTTCCTTGACATTTTTTCGTGAACGCGTGCAACGCATCATATCTTTGCACAAACATCATGTATGCCAATAAAGCGTTGATGGTTCTTTCCACGACCCCAAAACGAAGGCGCAGTGTACAATTGATTTAGATCCATGATATTAGCAAAATGCAGCAGATCCATCCGCACGTCTCTACCTATTACCCCTCTTTAGACAAGGTACAAATCTCCAGTGCACCTTAAAGGTACACAGCAAATATATGGCATCCATTCTTCGTTAACATAAAATGGTAAAGAGAGAGTCTGTTTAACTTAAACATTGTTTGGTTAATATTTCGTTTACAGTGCAACTACTCACACTTGAAATAATGACCCATTTGATAACTGTGTGACGTGTGCGGTCTGTGAGGTAGTCTTCCTTGCAGAAATTTAGAACTGTGCGCCTGACAGTCGCCAGCGTTATCGATTGTTATTATCAAACAGTTTCAAATGAATGAGACAGGTACTTGTTCTAATCGGTAAAATATCGGACGTTAACATGATGATATATAATCATCGTCAATTCAAAAGGTACAGACTAAAATACAATACATAACAAAACAACAACTACAACAAACAACAACAACAACAAAGCAACACGTTATTAATATTACTACAACGTGTATAAGGCGTACTGAGTATATCGTTACAAAGTCAGATAAATTAAACTTAGAGAGTGTGTAAAAATAATCCTATGACAATATTTGAATTGTGTGTCTCCCATTACGTTTTGCTTCACTGCATGTTAAATGTTAACACGAACTAAGCTATGGCTTTTGTCTATTGTATGCATATTAACACTTATGCTATGTTTCAGTTGCGTCTAAAGGTGAACCCACTGTAGAATGTGTCAAAGACCATTACTTCTTTGACGGGGACTGCCATCCATGTCCTATCAGCTGCAGAACATGCGTTTCTGATACCAACTGCACAGTGTGCAAGAAGGGTTTCTATGGCTCAGCGTGTGAGTACACATGTGTAACTTGGTGTGACAGTGACTGTCATAAAGTGTACGGACATTGTTTTCATGGTTGTTTGGATGGAACTTACGGTACACAGAATGACCACCTATGTCGACAATGCCCTGATCACTGCCCTGTATGCGAATCGTCAACACATTGTATTGCTTGCAGCCAGGGGTGGTATGGTAGAATATGTCGACAAGCATGCCCTAACTATTGCAGCAGATGCGACAAATCTTCTGGTACGTGTTTTCAATGTCACGACTCATATTTTCTGCAGGACAGACAATGTTAACCGTGTCCACGTGGTTGTACACATTGTGTCTCAGACACTAATTGCACCAAGTGCCAGTTAGGTGTCTACGGACCAGTTTGTGAGAACCCTTGCAAAGACGGATGTAAAAAGACATGTCACAAGGATTATGGCCACTGTACGTATGGTTGTCCGGATGGCGAGTACGGCAGAGAAGAAAATGAATGTCTATTTTGTCCAGACAAGTGCACGATATGCGAATCGAATACAACATGTCTTCTGTGCGAAGAGAGGCACTTCAATGAAACCTGTGAAAAGTCGTGTCCTGATCATTGCACCCGGTGCCTTAAATCTTCAGGCACGTGTTTACAATGCGAAAATTCATATATTCTGCTCGATGGTAAATGTAAGACGTGTTCACGTGGTTGTAGTTTATGCGACTCCGTCACCAACTGCACCCAATGCCAAGATTCCCATTTCCTATTAGCTGGACAATGCAAAACCTGCCCGTATGGTTGTACTTTGTGCAATACGACCAACAACTGCCATTCCTGCGAAGATGGATTTTACGGTCCAGTAGATGGTCGCTGTTTTTTTTAAGTGTCCCGTGACTAATGAAACATACATCGTTCCTGACAAGTATGGCCGATGTGGTATCTGGGAGGAAACTGACAACAATATATGCCATGTACATACTGAACAACAGAGCTGTTCATCAAAGGGAAATTGCCTTCAAACCACGAGTCATTCTGCGGTGGACACGTCGGTCACCATTACTGACAAAGCTCTACTTTGTGCAACGGTCATGAGATATGAGTGTCACCACACATGTCAAAACATGGTGAGCCTTAACAAATGTGAAGTCACTTGCAGCGTCCGTGAGGTGGAAGGTGGAAATGCCGGGCCATTGTGTTTGTCCGGTGATGTCTTCGATGTTGTCATATTAATCGTTACTCGAAACTTCAGGAACATAGATGCCATCCACTGCAGCCAAACACAGGGTAGTACTTTTAACGTTTTACCCCTATCTTCATCAACACAAATATCATTACCGTAATCACCATTTTTTTTTTTTTTTTTTTTATATTTAAGAATATTTTTCTATGTGATATGACAGGTAACGTAAAATGTGATATTTTATACAATGTACACATGCTTTTAATTTACTAGTCCATATCAAAGTGTAGCTAATATAAACTGTGTCATGCATTTGCATAGATATGAAAAGGACTCAAGTTTTAAGTTTAAGTTATACATTTTTTATTGATTGGCATTATGTGTTTAGTATAAGTCACTATGTGTACAGACACTGCACATATGATAGTCCGGATGGGAATTACATGGCTTTAGCCATCATATCTCAACCTTGTATTTTGTTTAGTTGTAGGCACAATTCACGACCCCCAAACAAGCCTTTTCAGCCTTTTGGTATCGTTGGCAGCTTTGTCGTTTTTACCAGGATCGTCATAGTAGTGTTGATGAAGGTATGTATATGTATTCTTCATTATTGATAGTTTACTTCATCCTTTAAAATAGTTCAACATATTTCCAGTATCAATGAATTCAGATTTACACTTCTGTACCCAAGAACAAAGTGTGTTACTTTTATATTACACTAAGAATATAACATGCATGTATCATGCATGCCAACATTCGTTGCAATTATTTTGCCGTTTTGAAAATATGACTTGTTCCTATCTGTTATGGCATTGGTATAAAATAAAAACACATCTCTGTTTTAAAATTTAACAGTTTTACAGAAGTACGCAAAGCAGTCAACTTTGAAACACGGCCAGTTAAAACTGTTAAAATGATCAGAAGACACTTAAACAAATCCGTGATATTATTGCATTGTCAAGTTTAACAACACCGAATATATGTAACTTTTGCACGTATCGATTGTCGAATCGCGAGTGACATAACTGTTTATTAATACGCTCTTTTGTGTTTGTGTGCGTGTTGTTTTTGTTTAGATGTTGTTGTTTTGTATTGTTTTTGTTGTTGTTTGGTTCTTTTTTGACATTGACTTATTTAACTTGTTTAACGCATCGTGTAATCGAATGTATTTGTTTTCAGATACAACAGTTATTTGGAACAAAGAAGTTATCTGTGAGCAAACCTGCACTTCAGTGGGTACACTCCATGGAAACAATGATGCCAAGCGTGTTGATTGAATGTGCTTCGGGTCGAATTATCTGCCCAATATATCTTTGCTAGCAGTGTATGATGTATGATGTAATTCCGAAGTATATGAAGGCATACACCTTGCATGCATGAAGTGTACTAATCGCTATTGTACATAGAGTTTCTTCCTTCAAACTATGTTTGTGTAAGGTACCGTCAGCTTTTAATACATGTATACTAAATCCCATTATCCTTAAAATACGGGTTTAGTATGTAGTATTGTGTGATCGGATCCGTTTATGCAGTTTCGTGAAGGGATATTCTAATTTGTAATTTGAGGGTTATTGTCGCCGCGCAAGCGCACGACATATATGTAATTCTTCCTAAAAAAGAAATATATCGAATTTCTATTTGAATAAATTCCAACCCATACTTAAAATTGAAAAAAAAGTCATACAAACATATGTGACGATTCATTAAACAAAGAGTGTAAACCTAACCTTACTGTCTTTGAACTTTCAGTCGGCAAAAAAATGAAGAACAGGGGTGCTTAAATCGGTTATACAGAGTCACACTAATGGCGCCATCTTGCTCTTTTAAAAAAACTTTAAGTGTGGCGCTTTTCACACGTTCATTGTTGATGGTTAGATACATCCTAATCTGTGACTTGACATTGTTTAAATACTGTCCTAGTTATATCTGCTACGAAGATGTACAAAGTACAAATCAAATAACTTTCAGTTGTGTTCTTAATATTTGGAACTCTCCCTTTAAATATACGAGACTTAAAATATGATTATTACTCAATAAAAAACAAATGCAAAGGCAATTGCTTACAATACATATATACACTATTTCATTAGCCTTATTTTCCTTTCTGAATAATTATTGATATTGGTTTACGTCGGTGTAAGAACCATACGAAACATTAAAACAGGAAGATTAATGACTCCTATCTGAAATCAGTAAAACATATTATGATCATATTATGATTAATGATATTCTAGGACGCACAGGAATGTCTTTCAAAACGTGCTTAATGTATAGTATTTTGATTTATTGTATTTAATAAGCAATACATTTTAATATATTCTGTATTTATTTTTTATGTTTTTGTAAGACGTTATATGTTGCAATGGCGTTATTTGTTGGTCTCCGTTTTATATGAGTTAGTAATCATTATTGTCCTCATGTCATGCAACAAGCGTGATTTATTACATTTAATATAGTGTTAACATTAAATAGCATGGGTGTGTGCTGTTATTGGTTTGAATTTAATACAATATTGTTCAAGTTTAATTTCTGTCTGTATTATAAAATGAAAAAAAATAATACTTTTTCTAGACAAAACTATTAATTATGTCGAATATTTTTAATTTGCAAACAACAACAACATACAATTAAAATTAGGAGACCGCATGACTTCTAATCGATAAACAATTTTAAGTGACAGTGGCAAAAAAAAGTTTGCACAATAGAGGGTACAGATGAACCATACAATAGTTAACAAATACAACAAGACCGTCATATTGTAATATTGGTTATCATTTGAAAGTCATCTAGAATGCTAACCAGGTTCGTTTTGTGATAAATTTGGGGCCACCAACAGAATTTTATTGTGGAACATACAGCACCAAGTATGTTCATACATGAGAAAACGCATTACGGCCTTGTATATAATATCACACACTATCAAACTATTAAGGCTTCCCTGCATAAACCGACCAGTATTGCGTTATTTGAATATTAATCATGTGTTTTATTATCAATGGTTATGTTGATCAGCAGCGAACAAGCAATTTGAAGGTTAAAGTAAAGGAGGTTACCAACTCATTATTTACTCCTGAAATGCGTGCATGTGCTTGTGCACAACATGAATTGTCTTCGCATTCAAACACCTTCTTTGTATTGGATACACGTATTTTGCTCAAGATAAGAACATTGTGCGCGCCAGTTACCAAGTTTTGCCGAGATCTCCATTTGTTAATTCTACTATAGTTCGTACTAGCCCTCGATGCGAGAGATAAAAATCAAGGACTCTCAACGTTTATGAAATTGTACAATACAGTATACACTTGTGTTGAAGTGGACCCTTTAGAAAGTCTTAACGCATGCATATGTCGTTTTTTCCGTCTGTGGGTGTGCTTGTGTAAATATCGGTTGACTTCATAAAAGAAGACCACCTCTCAAAATATATGCATGTTTATATTTGCACAGAAAATTTAACTGCTTAGTTAAAAAAACACATTTAACTAAAGTTGTATTGTCTCCGCTTTATGAAATACATTTCTTATAAATTATATTTTAAAGAAGAGAATCATTGGCAATTATTTTTAATCATCTTTTTTGTATGTATGTCTTGTGTATATATATATTATCAGGAACACTTAGCAAAAATACACGGATAAATTACATAACGAGTATAACACTGTCAGATTTTAAAGGGACAATGTTTGACATAACTGTATATTTGCGTGTACTGAATTGTATTTTATTTGATAACTCATATTTCAAATTTTCCCTATTACATGCATTTAAAACTAAAACTGAAACATTAGCAAATTCCACCATCTCCCAACCTTGTCATATACACTATCTTAATAGACATGACCACATTGTCAAAAAATAGAATAAAACAAATATTGTCCTTGAACTATGGTATATGGGAGCAATATGCAAGTCAGTACTCTCTATAACATACTAAGTAATTTACCACGAAACTTCGGGTGTGGATAATTGTTTTAGTAGAGTGCTACCATTTGCTTTAGGTTCTGTGCATCCGACTAAAATTTGTTCTAAAGAGACGCTGGAAAAGGGATGACAAGAGCAAAGAAGTTATTAACCCTTCCATTTCTTGCTAACACACGTTTCTCTAAATCACCCTCTACCTTTTCATTGCGTGTAGTTGTCTAGATGGTTTAATGAGCGGAAATATTTATACTGTTAATATGTTGAACATGTGTATGTTCAATATTAGTAACACTTAAATGAACACATATTGTCTTTCTTATTACTTTTACACTGGGCAAGTTAGAACTATAAAAAAATGTTGGTCTTGTTTACAACACATGTCAAACGCTATACTTGTCTACAAATATAGTGTTGTAAAGGGAACCACAAACCGAGAAATCAAAACATGATAGCAGTGTGCGACGATATGTCATTAGCGTTTTAATGATCAAACATATAGTTTACAAACTCCATAACACTATGGTTAATGATGCATCAAAATGTTTTAAGTATGTACAGGAGATAAAAGCCTGGATAACTTGCACATTCAAATACATATACATTACGTATTAAGATGTGTTAGTTTTATATAAATAAATACATAACAGTATAGTATTATGTAAAGCAAACATAGCAATATCTTACTTTGTCTTTAACTTGTATATGTTTGTAAAAAGATCTTAAACCAGTGGGAAGGGAGTGGGGGCCACCGAAAATAATAAAGACGTTGACCAGCAAATGTGTGCTCCTTTTAAAAATATCAAGGCATGTGAGTAAGTTGCAATGTTTTAATTATGATAATGATAGCACACACCATACCAGTTGATTTAAATTGTAGTACTGAAATAGTATGCACAAGAAAGACAATGTGTCTGTAGATTATTGACTAGTGTTTATCATTCATCAGTGATATTGAAAGTAACTTGCAGTTGTAAATGTTGTAATGTTTTGCTAACGCTGTGAGGGAGTTCCTTCTACATTGCTTAGTGTAATTCCAATAAAAGTTAGACAAGGTTTCATGGTTGCATTATTATAAACCGCAACATAATGCAATGAATTACAATCTGGTCAAATATATGTTGACTTATCTTTTTGTTGTGCAATACTTTAGTAAACGCGTTATTTTACAGTTAAGAATCCAAAACATCCACATAATATTGTCTTAAATAACATAATATTATAATAAAATATTTCATTTGCAGCATACGTCAAACATATAACATGAAGGGTAAACAGACACAATGGATATATAGAACATATTACCATTGACGGAAAAATGTTAAGGCACACTGGTTCCGGTATGCCACGTTCACACAGGAAGAATGCCCAAAGAAGCTAAGCGAAGAACACTATAGTGTATTACACCTTAATATCATACCAGCGAGTTGAAGTTTGGAATTTGAATTCTGTTTTGATATTTGTTAAAATATATCCTCTTATTTGACCTTTTCATAGGTAGCAATTGGTAGCCAAACGCTACAAATGGGACATCCAATGAGAATGTAATTTGAACGAGTGATATGTAATTACACACGATAATGGAGGCCCGCGCAGATTGAAGAGGGATCATTGGCGGTTAAGTGCATCCCGACAAACGGCAAGCATACATGTGTACATATTTGTACATTTTTACCTACATTGAATCAACCCAGGCCTATTCATAATGGGATAAAAATCGGTCACTTTGACTTTAATATAGACACCAATAGTTTTAAAGTCATAGTTATCACAGTTTTACAACAACGCATTTTGTATTGCAAGGCGAGGTAAAAAGAGAAAAGCATTTTTTTTTTAATATCGATTAATGAAAAATATTCGTTTACTTCATTCAAATGTAAATGCTGATTAGAAATAGTAGGGTTTCCATGACCGCTGTTACGATCCCAGCTTGTGCTCAAAGAATGACAAATATATTTTCAGGCATTCACAATTTTAACGCATAAATATATTGTATCTTCAAAAATTTCGAAACGTTTGACAACACTATCTTCGGAAGAAATACTATCAAAGTATTTTGAGCTGATACTTGAACTATATAATGGACATTTGGATGGTCTAAAGGCTAGCGTTTTCTTAAATCGCAGAGAGATAACTACCCTAAAAACTAAGATTTGCAAATGACTATCTGCACAATGGTTTGAATGTAAAGGGGAGTATATGAGGAGAATTGTTCTTTAGTCTGTTGTAAACTTGGTGTAAGAAAACAACCGGTCAGTTTCATCGTGGTAGAAATTGCTTCTTCGGCATCAACAAGATCGGGAATGCAACAAACTCTACGGCATCTCTGTTTGTGACCGGCCGCAATAGCTCAGGTGGTAGAGCGTCGGCTTGCGGATCGGGAGCTCGTGGGTTCGAACCCCGGCCGGGTCAAACCAAAGACTTTAAAGTTGGTAGTAGTGGCTTCCCTCCTAACGCTCAGGGCTTAGGGGACAGCATTACGCCTGACTCGTCGGTGTCAGTATAATGGACTGGCCGGGTTCAGTCCCTGGGCACCTCATAAGTGCCCCTGTGCTATAATGATAGAAATGTCTCTGCGCAGTATCGGCAAAAATGCCGGCTAATCCCTGATCCCTATCCCTGTTTGTGTGGTATCTAGCTTCTTTAATTGATGAAGAACCCAGACAATTGTCAGGATAAAACGACCATTCCACTGCAGGTCAGCTGGACGACCTTCCTACATTAGGTCCTTTGCCCCGAACCGGACTCGAACCCAAGCCGCTAAGGCTTAGTTATTTTGAATATCAATATATCTGCATAAGCATTCCAATCATCGATAAGGATATATGATGAAGTCGTGTGTGCATTGCAAAGCATACCAACTTTTTAAAAAGGCACTGTACTGAGATATTCACAGGCAAGTCACAATAAATACTAAACGTAAATAGAAAACTAAACCGATTAGAGCGATTAAACCGGTTTTATATAGCTCTTGTCTCAATTCTTAAATACAAGCAATGAACAGAACACATATCTATTTAAAGAGAAAATGTTCAAACGCTGACGTACGAGTATCATTAACGTTTTGACACCATTAAACCCTTGCAAAAAGACAAATTACATAACATTTTTTAGTTTACATGGAATTACACTTTTGAAACAGGAATCATCTTTTAATTTCATTATTTCGATAGATAAGAAGTGTCTTAAAAATATACAATTATCATTATAAAACCATTTCTGCGTTTAAGATTAAAATTCAGTCGAATCATCTGTGTTAACTACTATTACTATTGGAATGAGACATCTAATTACAATTTACATTTCAAGTTTATAAGATTTGATTTATTGTAATATATAACGATATTATAAAAAAGATAACCATGAAAAACATCTTTTCTAGAGTTAAGAGTTACATGGTCAGCATTTTAGCATGTCCAGAAAACTGACGCTGTTCTTGTAAGTGTATGAGCCAAATATCATGATAGGATGCATCCATGTTAATGGCGATCAGTTCAGGAAACTAATTAGTTTTCTGTCGCTCTATGCGCCGGATGAAGCCTTTCCAGATAATCTTGTTATTATCGAATCAATACGTCCAAGTCGTATGGTTATATAATACTAACAATGGTTAAATAAGTATGTTTATAAACACAAAGAGGACTAAATAGATCAGGAAAATTCTACGTGTGTGCATGCTTGTTTGCAAAGAGTGATGCAATAGTGGGTTCAATGCGTTATGTACATACGGAAGACAATGCGTATCTTGCACAAAACAGATGGCAGCTACAATAGTTCAAATATAAGTCTCGAATGCATTAGATAGTTAAGTTATGTATATTCCTTTATTAGTATTTCAATACAGAGAGAAGTTAGTAAAATCTTACACAACAAAATATAACGATCTTGTAGAATTATGGTTTATCTAATTAGTAACTGGGCTTGAAACTTTTCGGAGCTTGGTATATGTTGCAATGCTCATAGGACTTTTCATATATTCTTATTCATGATCACATCTATGTTACTTGTACAGTGTGGCGGTCGCAAAAAATCTCCCCGTGCATGAAATTTATGTTGTCATTTAATTAATCTTATAAGTAGTGTTACGTGTATATCCTTTGATGGACATTGTACTTTGGTTCATCAATTCCATCTTCAAATGAATAGGATGCTACTACCATTTTCCCTTCTCTGATCATGTTTTTGTCTTGAGTCAAAATTACTTTCACTTATAATTATCCATGTTTGTGTACTTTTTTGTATAATCGAAATGATACCCTTTCTTTACTAAACGCTATGTGGGCATTATTTTTCACTGCCATCACTAATTTCGTCAAAACTTATCAAAGTAAACTTAAGCGCTTTTGTATTCAAATAGATCGGTTTTCTTTTCATTTCTTGCATTTGAGAAACCTATCAGAAAATGCGAGGTAAGAGCTCTGTAAAACCGGTTAAAGCACCCCAGTCGGTCCATATTGCCGACTGACCGTTCCAAGGCGGTAACTGTCGGATTTGTTTTTTCGTTGAAAGACTCATCACAAATTTGTTCTTGCTTTCCACGCGGCTTGCATCTGAAATATCTTTGTCCTGTGCCTTTTCGGAGTTTGGTATGCTAATAGTACCTTTCATATATTCTTATTGTAGTATTCATTTTTAACTACGGAACATTAACTTGAGATATAGCGTCAGCCAATGAGTGGTCCTACCCAAGTATTCTCTGATGCCTGGAAAATATATCAAATATCAATAGTGTGTAATATATTTTATATGTAATGGGGGAATTCGAAACCTAGACCTTAAAATTGACATGTGTTTCCTTTCTATAACCAAATGATTGTTAGATCCAACTAAGTGTTAGCAATTTGATAATATAAGTGTTAATTCAATGTCAGTTTGGTCAATTGATTCCTTCAACTGATTAAAAGACATGTTAATATAATACATAAAGAAAGGTGTGGTTCACTCCACTGAAGTCAATTTAGTTAATATTCATAAAATTAGGTAACCAAAATCAGACTTTGTCAAGGCTGTTAAGGATAAAACTATGGTGTCATTAACGTATTAGGAACCAACTGTATTTTTTGGTAAAAGGTCGTCTCTAAATTGATACTTTGTAAACGAGGTAAAATTTGTGTGGAGATTGACATTTAAACAAATCTTTACATCACTAACTATATCAGTAATCGATAGTATGTTGCAAAGTCAAATTAAACGCCCTTATATTATAGGTCCCTCAAATTTCCTCGTTTAGAAAACTTGCACAAAAATACATTAGAGGTATCATTTTTTGATTATTTGAAATTTATATTTTGTAATTCAATTTTAAGAAAAAAACTGTATAAGGTTTGTGCAAAGTCGTTTATTGTATGAAAATAAATGATGTAATCTTTATCGCCATTGTGTTCTAGATTATACATGCTTACATGTATGCTTTAAGAAACCTTCTATATTAAATTTGATGACATTTCTTAATGTCATCAGTGATTGCCTTAAGCATGTTCTTTCAAGACTAGGCATTTTGGTTCAAAAAGTTTTGGCAAAATACGATGTTGAATCATGGTGTATACGTGATAGTACGTGGCGTATTAAATAACACTCTGTTAACCGAACACTCTGTAAATCCACTGCCATCAGTTACAGATGCCAAAATACTGTTTCGTATCAACCATTACCAGTCAGCATTTAATGGTAGGCTGAATTAAAAACAACAACATTGACTTCAGTACATACACTATAATTCTTATTCAAAGCATACATTCATGACACAGCGGCAACTCGTATTGTTATATATGCGCCAGTAATAAAGTGTTGTAAAAAAAAAACAAAAAAAAAAACAAAAAAAAAAACATTCATATCCTGAAACCTCGTGTGTTTGTCAGCGAATATGTCAAATATCAAAATCTTTAAATGCAATAACATGAATTTATTTTCTTTCTTACTTTACTTAATAAAAGAGGAAGAGTAAGACAGATACTTCAATGGGGATTTAATACGGTTGAAGTAATTTACATTTCAATTCGAATTTGATGCTTGTTTCCCACACGTTATACACCGCCTCATTCCTTTTGCCGATTGATCGTCTCACATCGAACTAAAGAATTGAATCTACCTGATACACCAGTGCTGACAAGCTATGACAGACTCAAACACAAGGTAGAAGAGCATGTAATGTTCACACTCTCGGTGAAATCCACACATTTGTTGATAGGAAGTAGTGCAAATATCTACAAAGAAGAGATGAAACATTTCTCGAAAACTTACGTTGGTCGCATCTAAGGATGTTACTGTATGCATATAATATACACAAGGATATTCTTGAAACCATTTTGTAAGTTGCAATGTTAGTAACTACTACTAGTAGTAGTACCAGTAGTAGTAATAGTTGCAGTAGTAGTAGTAGTAGTAGTAGTAGTAGTAGTAGTAGTAGTAGTAGTAGTAGTAGTAGTAGTAGTAGTAGTAGTAGTAGTAGTAGTAGTAGTAGTAGTAGTAGTAGTAGTAGTAGTAGTAGTAGTAGTAGTAGTAGTAGTAGTAATGTTAATAGTTCCCGTAGTAGCAGAAGTAGTATCTATGTCGGATTTAAATGTAGCAACTAACAACAACACAACAAATGTATGTCGGAAATCTCGACCTTTTATCGGAACTCAGCATGCGTGTTATGTATTTTTTATTGTAATAGAACAACAACAATATGGATACGCATTTCTGGATATCAGTGATGATAATACGGGCTAATTGTGTTTCGTTCTAAATCGGCGAAAGATCGGGTAATTATGTAAGCTTTAGCTTTGTATTAGGATTTATTTCACATAAACAGAAACAGCGTGACTGCTGACAAATATAGAAACATATTTTAATAATAACTGAGGAAACGAGAAAAACATATACCTCTTCGAAAATCGCGACAATGCAGCTTATCAAACCTGTTGAACATCAACTGAGAGTTTAATTATCTGTTACTGTTCCTAAGACTTTACATACTAATGTGAATCTAGTTCTAACTGGACCGTCGGATAAAGCGAAACGTTCAAGTTCGGCTAATATTTTTGTTGACACGACTAATCAATAAATATATATTAAACTGCCGGCCATGACTACCGATAAATAAGCATTGTAAGAGTGAAAGAACTAACCGAAACGGAAGAAAATTGCACATTGTGCGGTTTTGATTTCGATTTATGTTGCTGAACAATGTATCAAACACAATTCGTGCATGCTTCCCTGCACTGCTTTCACCATGCGGAGTCTTTCTAATACATTGTTTGATAGCATACTATAATATATTCGTGTTTGAATGCATCTGACTTTAAACCTCCTGTAATTGTGTTTAGAAAACGTGAGGAAAACTGATACGAAGTTCTCATTTTGATTCGATTACAAAAAAATCTCTTTGTTAATAGTATTGATTGTAACTTCGTTTGTTGTAACTGCTGGCACGAAGAGAGTACTAGTAATGCTAATCTTCCTATCAGTACTACTGCTACGAGTTTTAATACATTTTCATATACGGCTGTTCGTCATTAAGAAAACCACACACATATTCTGTTTTACATTTCAATATTTAGAAGTGAGCTATTCAGTCTATAAAAATAAAGAATACTCCTTTGACAAAACAACCTGTCTTAAATGTCCAGTCACTTGCCCACATTGCATGCCAGACAAAAACTGCACCACTGCGTCGATGGCTTCTACGGCTTCGTTTGCAGTATATCTTGTCCACAAAAGTGCTCGTGGATGTCAGAAAAAGCACGTCCACTTTACGTATGGCTGTAAGGACGGTCACTTTGCCTGCGAGGACTGCAAACAGTGCTTGTCGTGTCCGATGATCTTTGGTGGATGTAGTTCCCCGTCAAACTGTGCGATCTGCACAAACAAAAAAATGATCCAACTTGCTCTCAGACATGTCCAGATATATGTGCTGGAGAAATCTGTAATCAGTCTACTGGGCAGTGTATTCAGTGTAAAAAACGGCTACCACTGGCATGGTGTCATGGTGTTAGATGTCTGTTGTGCCCTGGTCAGTGGACAAGCTGTGCCAAGGTCACGCACTGTATTGAGTGCCAGAACATGTACCTGTGCCCAGTCCAAAGAACGTTGTGTCTCACGCTAACCAAATATGTGGTGTTTCATCCGAGAACACAACACAAAACCAAGCAAGCCGCTTTAAAACAGTTGGCAGTACATATTATTGCACAACGAAAGGATGTTGTACTGAATGTGGCGAGACCTGGAATAACTGTTCTAATAGAACAGCTGGATGTCGCATTTGTTTCGGAAAAGGACAGGGCAGCATCGACTGTGAACCGACAAACCAAGGTCAAGCGACGAAGAGAGAGGCTGCTGACCATGCTCTTTGTAAACTGACGTGTTCGATATCTTATACCAGGGATAGCAATACACAACAGTTGTGTCTGCTTATAACAGCAAATATCACGACTAGCAGTCTTCAAGAGCTCGTACAAATCGAATGTTTGCAAGGCAATATTATAACTTCAATCCATTCTAACGTCAGTGAACCAGAGTAACTGGTACAATGCAATGCAAAATCAGAATAGAGCCCAAAGCAATAGCAAACTTGGGACATAAATACTAATAAGCATTAGTTAATGTTTGTCAAAATACTAAGAACCTGTTAGTTAATGTTCTTACCTTACAGTTACCTCATTAAACATTGACATCTTACATTCATTTTAAATTATAATTACCAATTTGCAGGCATATGGTATGCTGTTTGCTGTCCAATTAGAGACACAGTGCTATTATTTTATGTGAGTATCATTTATTGTCATGTAGCTTTTGTTCGATGTAAAATGGTTGATACGGAGTTGTATAGATATGTTTTAACAATTGTTATAATTGACATTTATTGGCCAATAAAATATGACTACAAATATAATAAGCGGTAGGTGTCAATAAAAGGTGTGCAATAAGTGGACATAGCAATTTCTACCATGTTATTGTTAGTTTTTGAATTTTAGTTAATAAGAATATTTGACAAAGTCTTATGAGCATTGAAACATAAACCAACATTTGAAAAGGCACAGGACACATGCAAGCCAAGTGAAAAGTAAGAACAAATTTGTGATAAGTCATTTAACAAAAAGAGCAAATCCGACAGGTAACGCCTTGGAACGGCCAGTCGCAAGTTAAGTTACCTCGACGGAAATGCATTTGCATTTAAAGTAACTTTTTTTTTTTCGCCAGCCTTTTATAAGCCGCATATACAATCGTATTATTTAGTGGCGATAATGTTTTACAATGTCCCGGTGTTCGATGTTTAGTGCAATTACCCTTTGACAAAAGTAAGGTAGAATTTACAGTACAAAATACAATTGTGAATGTTCATCACCACCTGTATGTATCAGAATATGTCCATCTTCTGTGCAGATAAACCACAGTCGTAATCATCAGTATAATGATAACTAGTGTCACAGCAATAACAAACACAGTGACCGGCATCGAAGTGTCTGGAAAATAAAATAGCATTTAGTTGAAAGACAAACAAAATGATTTAATATAAAGACAATAGTAAATAGTTAACACAGCGTATGGATATAAAAATAGTAATTTTAAAGATCCAACCCCATACAGTACAGTTCTATGTGCGCATTGAATAACGCTGTTGTAGAAAAACAATCCACATCTTCTTTCGGTGTATTTGTTTTTAAAAATTGAAGCACACATGTACTTTGGTAGGGGCCTGAATTGTTATGTTAATTCCGAGGAAAGTTCTGGAAAACAGATAAGCTAGTTAAACACGAATACACTATTTACATTATTTCGTTGTACCTTTCTATTCTTTGTAAATTACGATAAGCGGCTTAAATCCTGTAGCTATTATACAATGCGTGCGCATTGTAGGCATGTATTAGGTTAAATAAATAAGTTAAAATAGATATCAGGAGGCACAAAAAACATTGCATTTCCGGAACTTGACCTACATTCAGGTAAATCGTTACATCTTAAACTTTACGTAAACACAATTTATGACAAACGGATTTGCGAATAAAATTAATGAGCATGAACTAAAATAGCATTACTGTTTGACTTTTTCTCCTTTGAAATTACTTTGAAGATAAACGGTTGAAAACAAACCTCACCTTCCAGAAAGAAGTGCATACTTAGTTGTCTGCCGTCTGAAAAATTAACGGCCACTTCAGGTTCTGCAATAGAAATGATCAATATGATTGCTAAAACACTGGCCCAATATAATAGTTTATTTGGCAGAGCAAAAGAAAACAGTTTCTTTAATTAAATTGACACGTGTTGGTGTTAACGGGTCTTCGAACACAGTTTACTAACATGCGGTCAAGGATGTGTTATGTATGTGTTTACACTCGAAGAATACATCAGTGGCAATATTTTAAATTTTTCATGAACGAACCTTAATAAGTACACACAATACATCGTTGAAAATTTTATGTTTCAGCTAGAGTCAAATCATCTTGTGATAAACTCAGTTGTTACCTTGGAAACAGCTGGTTTCGGTGATATTTTCTGCAATGATGCTTCTTGTGCCTTCCGCTGTCAAGTCGCACATATGTTCTGACCTGCCATCGGCAACATGGTATATTGAACATGTCTGCTCACACAGAGCTAGGCTGGATGTCGGACTCCCATCCTTCATCGCGTGACTTATAATCGCTGGATTGCATTCTGTATTGCACCGTTCGTAGCCTAGACACACGTGGCCTTCTGTTGTTGTTCGGTTAAGACATTCGTCTCTAAAAGTACGACAATAAATGCACGATCGTAAAGTTGAGCATGTATAACTTTGGTTAAGGTTGAGAGCAACACAAGCGGTTTGAATTTGCTGCACGTTGTCCAATGAAATTCCGCATCTTTGATTATATTTCGAGACTAAATGTTTCGATGTTTCAGAGCATTTCCGGACACATTTTCCCTGGAACGGACCTACGTGGGTTTCCTGACATTGAAAACAATGTGTGGTATTGGCACAAGTTGTACAACCCATGGGACATTGAAAACAGTTACCATCGTGTTTGAAATGGTCGTGTTTACACTTAATACAATATCCTGTTAACTTATTACATGCCCTGTTTGCACATTCCTGCGGACACATCGCAGAGCAATTTTTTCCGTAGAAGCCATTCTGGCAAGTAAAACAGTTTAATCGGGAGCTGCACTGGCCACACGTCTCCGGGCAGTTTAGACATCCCTGGAGTGTCTCTGAAGCAAATTGACCGTCCGGACAACCGTGCGTACAATGTCCATATCTTCGGTGACATCCATATGTACAGTTTTGTAGACAAGGAGTCTTGCAATGGTTGCCACGGAAGCCATTCTTACATGATGTACACTCTGTTTCTGAAACGCACGTTGCACAATTTATCGGACAGAGAACACACGTAGTTGAATTGTAATAACTGTCGTCCCTGCATTCTGCGTTAATAGACGATATGTGCTGAGCTGAAAAAGACGTATGGGTAATATAATACAGGATTCGTTTTTGTTCTGTTTTGAAATAAAATATTATGTATTTTAAAAAGAAAACGTTGTCCCTGAAATACACTTGTAATACGCAGAGATTCATGCTTTTAGTTTGTTGAAGCTAGTGGGTACTTCTAGGTGCTGCTTTATTGCATGAACTATTTAAGCAGCAGGGGTGTTTATATATTTCTGTGAAATATTGATATGAACAAAACATCACATTACACAATAGTGTAGAAGAGTAAGTCATTTGTGGTTTATTGTATAACGTAGACTGTAGAATTGTAAGTCTTCGTTCATTGTTTAATTCTGTAAAACAAAACGATAATAAGATATCAAACAGAGGCGTGTTATAAAAACAGCAACGCCAACAATTGCAATGAAACAAACAACAATCAATACTTACGAACACTTGAGATGTTTCTAGATATAACATAAGGACACTACGACACACGCGCATGACACTTTGAAACATTTGTTTATTTAGAGCAACATAAACAGCAACAATAATAGGTGTAATTGCATTTTGTGCGGATTTAAAAAAAAGGAAGTATATACATACCGCATAAGAAGTAAACACCAACAATTAGCGTGAATGGCATATTTTATGACACTCTGATATTGCATTATTTCAACCACAGATTAATTGTTAAAACTGGTTCAAGATGTATTATCCAGGCAGCTTTCCTAATTCGCAGTTCACTAACTCAATGACAACGTTTCAACAGAAGTCACGACATAATGAGCGGGATCAACGGGACGCACCGGGAATCATCGCTAAGGAAATATAGTAAACAATAGAAAATTCTACAGGATTGCACGTCTTGAAGATTGTAAATCAAGGAGCAACATTGTTCTTTACACATTATTTCCTCCTCTGTGTCGTTTCGACTATGAACATATGAAACAAAGGAAGTTTAACATCATTTTAGTAACTGTCAACAATAACAAATGAATATGCCCATTTTCAAAAGTACAAATTATTCTAGCCTCTAGTCTTTAAATATTCCCCGTTTTCATTAATTAAAACTTTATCAGCACCAACTATATACTTTTACTTATATATATATATAACTGTGACTGGTTGTTTACAAGGACGAACAGCCAGTGTATTAGGACACGACCCATGCCCGTGATAAATACTGCAATGCGTGTTCTACCTTTCCTGCAACGTTTTTTAATAAACACGTTTGGCACTTATTACTCTTAACAGACTCTCAACGTGCCACATCACACGAATTAGCTGAATATGATGTCATTCAACGCCAGTCACGGTAAACACAGTAGTTTCTAAAATTGCTGTACGTTGACAGAACAAGTCAATGGGTCTAGCTGTGTGGCCTCGAAACGTATTTCCATATCGGAATTGATGTGTAAGGAACGGAGAAAGGTCAATCTAAACATATTGTCTCAACCAACTTTCGATCTGGTTTCAGATTGTCGAGTTATATTCGAAAGTATTATCGAGCGAATCGAGAATTTATATCATGCAAGCACACTTGAATATGCAAATAGTATATCACATAGAGAAAAAAAAGTTACCCTCTATCGAGACAGAAAACAATTACTTTCATGGGATTATAAACTCTCAAGATAATGCACCTGGCATTCCATGTACCGCGAAGGAAGAACCTGCGAAGATTTGCTTATAAAGGAAAAAAATGGCTGGCAAGTAACAATGCAGTTATCATCAAGAGCCTTACCCCATACAAATTAGAGACATTTTGGCATGGCTAATCAAATGGCAGACTTTTTAGAGAAAGCTCGTGTCTCTCTTGTTCCCTTGGTTTGAGATCCTACTGATCTCACCACGTAGTTAATATTCAAACCTCTTCAACTGCTGCAAATGGCATTCTTTACCTCATAATCTGTGTTCAACTTTTTTATATTAAACACAGCTTTATAAAACGAAATGGTGAAGTAGCATGATATGGAATTAAGCCATGTTTAATTTCAGTAACTGTGTATATGTAGATGCATTGGTAAAAATGAAGCTGCTGTATTGCGAACTTCCTTCAAATTCATAATTACATGTCCTTGATTCACCTTTCTCTACCACATCGTTTGTTGGTTTGTTTGGTTTCTTTTACAATTGTGTATGTTATAATTAATAATATTTGTCGTTGACCTATTTTACATCCTTTCTACGTAATCCATGTAGTTGGGGTTTGCCTTTTATATTTTATATTTGTAATACTAAGGCCGATGAGTAAATAGTAATAACATTTCCCCAGCAACTATTCAATGATGATGCGTGACATTGACGATTATCTGGTTAAGGGAAAATAGCTTACTATGGTGTATCGTGTGTTTTAATTTTCCGCTTTTCGAATTGGATTTATTCGGCAAAATTTCACAGAACCTCTACGACGACATATGATGCTTCGCAGACATGGTTTGTTTTAGTCCCTTGCAGGATGACATCGCTCGTGATTGCGAATAAACACATTATTAAAGAACGATTAAGGACTATTACCATATGTCCAGCGTACTGACTTGGAGCTGACAAATTCCAAAAACTATAAGGTGTACATTATTTAACTAAAAACAATCTGGAATATTCCAATATTTTAAGATCACGTTGAGTTTTTTGACTTCCTCATTGTCCCACAACAATATGAATATACAAATCATCCACCGACTTGATGATTATCAGTTCTTTCATTCCTTCCTTATCCCGCCATCATAAGGTCAACATTGAAGTTATACATTATGAATAAACACATCATCTATCAAGCTGATGAGTATCAGTTGTTTCATTCCTTCTT
Organism: Sinonovacula constricta; assembly: GCA_007844125.1. Lineage (NCBI taxonomy): Eukaryota > Metazoa > Mollusca > Bivalvia > Cardiida > Solecurtidae > Sinonovacula > Sinonovacula constricta. The sequence goes on along the minus strand of CM017557.1, from coordinate 24,666,635 downwards.
AAAATGCCATCATAGGACACATGACCAGATCGGCATTACATAGTTCCAACCTCAAACTTCATGAGAGGTTTCTTAAAGAAAAATATACGTAACAATCCTTAAAAGGATTAATACAATGACGGCAAAGATTACATGGGGAGATTCTATGACCGCCACAATGAACAAGTAACCAGGAGTAAGAAGATATGAAGTCATGTGGGTATTGCAATATATTCCTTGCTTGTCCTCCTTTATATGTGCAAATAATACGTGATATACATAGACATCGACTTTACATTACCGTTAGCTTTTTACCTCGTTATCTCGTCGTTTCAATGATATAAAAAGTACACTTTTATAAGAAAAAAATGTTTGCTGCAGTGATATTAGCATTTTAAACAAATATAATTGAATTAAAGTTGAATTTTAGTGAATGAATTTTAAATACATAAAGCTTTAGTTTACAATAATAATATAAGTTACACAATGTGCTGTCGCCTTCTGAAATCGTTTAATGTCGTTATTGTCAGTATGCCCTATAGACTGACGGTTTTTTTTCCACTGGGGATTTGTTTTCACATGGCCTGCAACGTGTAAATGTTATACAAATCTTACCCAGAGTTGGCATATCTGGTAGGCTGCCACAAGAAATTAATACACGTTATATACGTGTACGTGGTTGTTATCGAACAACATTGTCAAGACCTCGTATATTTACTAGAGCATAACTCAGTTTTTTTTTTCTGGTCGCAATAAGAGGATTGTCTTCTACTTATAAATCAAGCCGCACCAAAGTCAACGATATTGTCTGACAAATTAGAAATTCCATACGTAATTGGATAACTGAGAAAATAATGGCATGCTATCTAATGAGCCTTAACATAAAATAGAACAAACTATCAGTAGCGATAACTGTATCAGATAATCAGTCACCATCGAAAATAGTTTATTGCAATCGTACACGATATCTTTAAATGTTTCCCCTACTGAATCATTGGACTCAAACGACACATTACAAACTAAGCCAACGACGACAGGTGTCGGACCGGAACGATTACTGGGTAAACGTACAAACCCTGCCAATGGTTAGTAATTATTTAATAATGGTTAGGCATGCGCTATACTACGAAAACCGTGCGGACTGGAGCAAGATATATCGACAATCGACTGATCGAGTTTGTAACTAGTATTCATTATAACTTTTTCTAAGTAGATCCGCCATCAAACAGGCCCTGCGACTATCTTGGCCAGGACCGTCAGTGTCATTATCGAGAAGCTACCGTTGTATTGTTCAAGATTTATAAAGCTGACTATATGCTGCAACGTGCAGCAGGTTTAATAAGCAGTATAAGACCTTATCTACAGAAACTGACTCTGGCATGAACATTACTTTGTAATTAATGTTTGTTGTGTTCTTCTCTGTGGTAGGTATTTTATTTAGCTATTTATTTACTATATTTCGTTCTTTTATTCAAACGGCATTTTAGACTTTTGAACATCAACAAAGACTAGTTTACTTCTTCTACAACTACAGATGTTGCTACTGATTCCCCTGGTGATGGTGATACATATTTCAACTTACACATACTATTCATATTACTACTACCACTACTACTACTGCTACTACTACTACTACTACTACTATACTACTACTACTACTAGTAGTAGTAGTGGTACTACTATCCCTATTACAATAAAAACAACAACGACAGCAACAACAAAGGTAGTGGTGGTTATGGTAGTTGTAGTAGTAGTAGTAGTAGTAGTAGTAATAGTAGTGGTAGTAGTAGTAGTAGTAGTAGTAGTAGTAGTAGTAGTAGTAGTAGTAGTAGTAGTAGTAGTAGTGGGAGTAGTAGAAGTAGTAATATTAGTAGTAGTAGTTGTAGAAGAAGTGTTGTTCTGTTTTTTGTTGATGCTGATGTTGCTGTTGTTCTGTTGAATTCTTTAGTACAGTTCTTCCGATTAGCTTTCCAAGAGGAGGAAGTTTTATTCAGACTCGCGTCTTAAATTTGTTATAATTGATTTGGATTGATTCATATAAAGAAACCATGTTTTAAATTGTGAACAGTGTATCATTTTCCAGGTCCTTCCTTACTGACTATAGTGCCTATTGTATTAGGATGCCTCACCTCGTTACTGCTTACTTGGAGAATGACGCATTTGCACAAAAAGAGGTATGCAAGTAGATATGATATTGTGATTTTTTTTTTGCTAAATTCCAACAGTTAATGGTGAATCATAGTTAAATACGTGTCCAATGTAGTATATACTGGTTTTGATTCCGTTGTTATAACTTAAGTGTGTACTACAATTTAACCTGTTTTTTAGATTATTAGTTTAATGTCCTCTAAACTGATTTGAGCTTAATTGCTCTGGATCTCTATTTGCAACGTTTTCTACAATGATACAACCTCGCATTTTTTGGCTCCTGTATTGGCGTTTGTCTACTTGTGTCGCTAGCTTATTAAGCTAGAATAAATATTCCTGCTGTTTTAGGTGTAGTGTCTTAAACATAAAAAAACCCACCTGAACTGTAAACTTACATGTGTTCCGTTCAAACCACAACAGCTGCTCCATGTCGACAATATGTTCCACTAAGGTCACCCAAGGATTAGCGCCATTCCAGCCTTCTGGTTTGACAAATCCCTCCGAGACACCATGAGGCCCACTGAAAACATCTACGAACAAACAAACTGTTCAAAGTTTGTCATACTAACAATTTTTTTTATGTGGAAAAGGAAACCTGAAAAAAAACTTACGCAATACGCAATTTAACCTCAGTTAAACAAGTTTCCTGTTAGCGCATCATGTCATATATGTCAAACAATACACTTATACGAGTAGGATATAGCTCTATGACAATTGTACACACTAACATTATTATGAGCGAATGACGTATTGTTGACAGAGCAATGTAATGCAGCATATTAAGATGTGGGGCCGGTTAGAGATGGTATCCGCGTGTTTACTAACAACATCCTTCCTTTGTTATGGGGAGTTTGCAAATAATTGTAACATGCATTTATATTCAGGTTTAACAACTGGTTATAACATAAGCCCAACACATTGATATCAGCAACATTGTATACCGACCTCACAGCTGATTACACGGACGATCATGTGATGCTAACAGCAAATGGTCAAGTGTTTTTCTTAGTTTAAATATACTTGTAGCTCAGAATGGAAATACAGTTGTTTTCCAATGACGAGTGGAAATTGTTGCGTTTCTTTTGTTTCTTTTTGTTTTAGTTATGTCTACAACCATACAAGCTTTTGTTTAACACTGAAACTATCCAGGATATAAGTAACTTTAAGTGCAACACACACGCACACACACAACCTGAGAAACAATGAAGATAAGTGGTGGAAATTAACAAAAGTCAAATTAATATTATTATACTTTAATAGAAAACCATATTTCGGCATTATAACCGAGCAAGACTTGCTTTAATGTTTAATGTAACTAATGTCATTGGACTACAAATACGATGACTCAAATTATCGCCAATTTATAAAGTTTGGACATTTGAATAAGTTTTAGTTTTTGTTTCAAGAGACGACGGCCAATATTGCTCATATGTCGTAGGGGACTGGATACCTAAATAAGCCCTTCCATCGAAAAAAATAAACAAGAACAACAAGAACACCTGATTTTCCTTGAAACACGGCTAATATAATAACACAACGGCATAAAAAAGCGTTTAATTTAAGTGGATAGTGATGACGAAATGCTGTTTAACTTTATAAGGAGATCTTAAACTGAATGTGTATGATGAAGCTAGAGTAAGCATATTATTATACTAAAACAAGGAATGGCCCCCACTTTCTTACATTATACACCCATAACTTCGCTTATCTTAGTATAGGTATTAGCCATGGGGTAAATGGATACATGACGTCAATGCGGTACTTGCGTACTGGTTTGACCGCCGCATATAGTGGCGTATTTACATTTCACTATACATAACATGTGTTAACAAACACGTAGCCGTATACGAAGTTACGAAATTACGATATGTCCAGTGATGGTTTTACAAATTGAGCAAACGTCTTAGGTCAGTGTCTCTTCCGCTTCATACAATAAATATAATATATACCACACAGTAAACTACGTTATGTTAAGTGGGGCTAAGGACAACATACGAATGTTCATTAAAATATAATTAAACTGGTTAATACTTTTTGTCAGCTGAAATCGATCAGGGATAATGTGCTAGGACACTAATACAGATGTTAGACACTGTTAGGAAATACAATAATGTTGTTTATTAAATATAGTATGTACTAGAAACGAGATGTAAAGATGAGTCTCGCTAATGCGGTGATGACACACACAACAGAGGATTGTGCGTCAAAAACGAGCCGAGCTGTGGAGACTGCGTTGTTAAATGTACATCTGTTTATTTTGTTTTCATTTGGTACTAATGCATTATATTCTTATATAACAGATACATATTCACGAGATATATCATCATAGCTGTCAGATAAGCAGTAAGTGTGGATACAGTTTTAACGTGTCTATAACATAGTATTATACATATGTAGCTGCATCACAAACAGACACACAATGATACATAACAGCTGGACACAGAAAACAAATTGAAAATAATAAATCAAACACATAGTAAACAGTATTGGACTGCAAACAACAGTACCAAAAAGAAATAACTCTTTACATAATAACAGCTTAGCATGTGTAATGGAAGCTGAAAAAAAACGAAACAAAAAAAAAAAAACAAAAAAAAAACAACAAAAAACAAAAAACAAAAAAAACACGAACATTTAAACACAAACGCATTGACAAATCACATCCCGTTGAGTGAGTAAAAACCGAGGAAACATGATATTGCGAATTTCGTCATATTTCCTTTTGTTTGATATTGCTTATTCTGACATTATGAAAATAAAACCAATCTTTAATAGCAAACGTTGATTGCAATAGAAAATGTCACCAGTTCTTATTGTATCTAAGACCAAACAGACTCACGCTCAAAGGTTAGACATACATGAAGACTACTTTTTGTATTCATATTTGTGTCTGCCTATTTCAATTCTTACAAAAATCAGTACATGAATGAGTTGACTTTATTACAAGTGTTTCAAGGTCTAACAGAGGTTTTATTTTTTTACGAAGAACAGTACATGCGTCGCTTTTATTACAGCTGTGACACGGTCTCACCGAAATATCTATTTAGAAAAATAATAACACGTGTTATAATTATGTACACAAATCATTACATGAGTCTCATTTATTACGTTTTTCACGGTCAAACTGAAATATCGATTCAGAAATACCTTAACAGAGGTTCTAATCCGACTGTATAATCGCACTGGGCTCAATTTCAAGGACACACGTTCTACTAGGAATCTTGTTAGAAGACAATTGAGGCGTGATGTTGGGTTTGCTTCCCTTAAACCTTAAACAATGACGTATGAGTTATGACATAATGCATGACTTGTTTTGAAGTGTTAACATTGGCAGTGTAGAAGGTGGTGTGGTAGTATTCAAATATCGTACACAACACAATACATGCAATTATAACATCATTATACAATCAAATACAATTTACAAAACGATACTCACAATTACTCAAATCAACACGGACATGCGCGTGTTGTGTTTACAAGTTGCTGCGCTTATGATATAATCAGGATTATGGACGTATTAGTATGAAACACGTTTCCTTAACCTACCATAGTTTGGTTAACATAGGGAGGATACATTTACAATGATGTCACCTGTAATGTAGACAACACTCTGTATTTGAAATCACATAAAACATGTTACTCAAGGGATATATATTCTATGCAAGACATGAAATTGAACGACATGCAGATAACTTCAAACGAGTAAGTCCCCTTCATGAAATTAGACGTACGTTTAAAGGGAGGTAATTCGAATGTCAAGCGGGATATATGACTCAGACGGTCGATTCGTCGTCAATATAAATTAATTATTTAAGTCTCCATAATGAATTTAGCAGATCGTCGGAATATTCTTTTGAGCTTTTGCTCCATTAGACGTTGCTATGTTTCGGGTTCGTCTGTACATTCGCGGCTATGGACTTGCTACGTTGGCAAAGTAAATTATCGAATCCTCTTGAAACATTAGCTCCATATATACCATATCATATGCTATGTTGAGGCTGGATAGAGACAATACATGATATTTAAAAAAGGATTTAACACAATTGTGTGGAGGAGATACACATACCTGGGATGTTTTCTACACATTTAAATAGCTACATGGACACACTTGTAGTATTGATATCTAAGGGATACAACTTTCGAAGCAAACCTCATCGATAACGATTCATTCACGGTACCTAAACCTTGTTTTGGATATGGCTAACATACCGCCGACCACTCATTAAAAGCGGTGTGTTGGCGTATATATTGCAATTTAAGAGATAACACGTCTAACAAACTCGCCACGTTACCTGATGTAAAATTCTGATAACCGTTTTTAAAATTTTATATTTTAATCCATCTTCATGTTCATTTCCAGTTCCTACTTACTCCAACCCTCTTTCCAAACCCAAGTTTTTTAAAACAGTATGTACGAGTTTGCCATTACTCATTACACTTTGTTCTGTTTGTTCAGTTTGGTTTTGATTGTAAAAACAACGTTATTTCACACATGCCGTTTTGTTTATAAGACCAGTACCTGTATGATGTTTTATTTGCCTTGCATAATACGGCTGATACCATTCTTGGATTGTTGATTGTTTTTATCTGCTAATATGTGAAGATATGGCTATTATTTAGGGATTTACATCGATATTTCAAAATTACATGTTTTCGCTTGGACTCTATCTTTAAATGTACCACCCTGTATGGACCTTTTAATTCCGAGGCAACTGTACGCGTGTCTATATCAGTTCCATGCCAATAACACGTGATCAAGTCATGGCTACCATCAATGTATTTACCTTAAACACACTTATTAAAATAAAGTTAGTCATCATCAATGCATTCAGAGAAAAAGTAATCGGAACGCAACTCTAATTGACGAGTTTTCACAGTTTTATGTGTGTTATGCTTTTCAATGAATGGATTAAATTTAACATAACAATAAGCAACGATGCAGGGAAGGGCGATTTACATGACCATGCGCTCTTTATAGATCCTCCCTAACTTAGATATGATGTTACATTCACAATCTGTATACGTTTTACGCCACCAAGCAGACTCTTATACAAGTTTATGCAGTTTACATTCGTTCTAATATTGTGGCGTACATGTGTTCTTAATTTGACGACTTTATTTATGTACAAGCCTCCCATCGTTCTCGATTACATGTTTATTCATGTCTGTCTGATACACAATGTAAGGGACAGAATACGAGCAGGTCATGTTGTAGATCAAAGATAAGTCTTACCACAGTTATGTCCCATTTGTTATTTATGTCTACTCTTCGGTAGGGCCGGTTATAGTTATAACACACACACACACACACACACACACACACACACACACACACACACACACATTCATGTATTTGCTGTCAAACGGGGACTTGCTTATTATCGACTATAAACAGGGACCTATTTAATTTTGCGTCTCTCAGTTAATATTGCAGTAATGGTTGTCGATGATGACAATTGGAAACAATTTGATTTTTTACTGAAGAACCGGGGACACACAGAGATGTATTTATTTCCAACTAAAATGGGGACACACACACGCTTAGTCTGACAAAGCAATTGTTGAAGTGTGCTTGCAATTAGGTTGTACAAGACCAATGATATTGTATATGGTCATACATGTCGTATAAGTTACCGACATATTGTTTTGGCAATAGACGTGGTGTAAAGTGAATTAATTTTGAATTACGCATCTGTATTTTTCGTACATTATTTATATTGTGTAAGCAAGTAATCACAGTTTCGTGAACCTAGTCAACTACTTTATATCAGCTTTTCAGTATTGACTATCTGACGTTGAAGCCTTTCCCATGTCCCCATAATAAAACGACACTAAGGGCGACCTAATTTGGCAAATCCTCACTGAAGGCGACTTACATGTCTTGGTGTACAATCAGGAGTGTTAAAGCAAAATCACAAGATTTTAATAAAAGGCACTAATCTGAGCTATAAAAACATTGATCACCTGATGTTTATGCATTTTCCATGTCCGTGTGATAAACTCGACACTTACGTCGACCTCTCTTCAACAAATCCGCACCAGGCGACCACTATTTTTGTGTTTATGTTGAGTGTACATTGTTGTTTCTATTCTTTGCTAGATATCATTAACGAAGTTATATTTCATTATTTGAAAAACATATTCAATTGAATAGACTAACTAATCATGCTTAAAAATGCTAATTTATCTTGCTAGAGCTATACAAATATTTCAGAAAATGACGCATTGGTTTCTATTTAGGTAACTATTTATCAACATCAGGTGAGACTCTAGGCCGAAATCTGACTGAATTCATATTGTATTGGTGTATTCTATAAAATATGTATTCTATTTGTATAAGAAAAAAAAGTTGGCTTGTATCTGCTCTATAACAATATCATCGCCTTGATTAACTGTCTAGTCATTATTACAGCAGTGTTGTTTCAAATTTAAAATAATAAATTATGTCCGATATTAGGTTAATGTATTAAGTTCTTAAGCATATGCATTTTGCGTGCATTATTTCTATTGTGTAAGAAAGAAATTGCAATTTCTTTAATCTCTGACTATACTGTATCGCAGCTCTAAGTAAGGTTTATCTGACTTTTAAGCCTTTACTGTGTACGGGTGATAAAAACGCCACTAACGCAGTCCTCATATGTCAAATCCGCACTTAAAGCGACGTGTATTATACAGGTGTAAATCCATTTTAAAATGCATAATGCAGGATTGATTAGGCAAGAACTCTATTGTTACATACAATCTCGAGTGTAACATATGTGAGCTACAAACGTATTGATCATCTGATGCTCAGGCATTTTTTATGTCAGTATGCTAAACTCGACACTTACAGCGTTAACAAATCCTCAGATAATGTGGCTTGTGTATTAGGGTCTTGGATTGCCCATCATACCTCTAAAATAAATATGATTCCAAAATTTATAAAACAACTTCGATGGAAGAAAGTAGATAAATATGCTTAAAATTGCTTTGAATCTTGCTTGATCCATACATTTTTTTTCAGAAACTAACAAAAAACATTTGTATAAACATATTGAAGGACTAATATAAATTCTTATCACCGTCAGTTAAAATGGTATGCCGTGAAAAAAATAAAACACAACTTTGGACAGCTCACCGGCACGAATCCGTACCAAGTCGACATCGCTTATCACGAGTTTTACATGTTATTGTCGTGAAACTGTTTTGCAAATATAGTTTGATAAAAGTGATGGTGTACTTGAAAAAGAAATACAATTAACTTGTCCTGGTTCTTTTAGATAACAATACATTCGTTTATATTGACTATTGATTATATAATCATAGTAACTTAAGTATTAATTGATCCCCTGTATCAAGTTAATATATTCATTTAAACGTTGTGGGGTTCCCATGTCCTTATGATACAGAACGACACATAGGCCGAAATAGTCTAACAAATTGGCACTTAAGGCGACTTTTATAATATAGGGGTACATCAGTTTGCAAACTTTAGATTTCCTCGTGCATAATCACGATTGGTTAAGCAAAATCTCGCGGATACAATTTGAGACAAAAAATTATTCCCGCTTCAGGCGACTTGTATACATATATAGTTGATTTAAATCAAACAAAAACACTATTGTAAAATATATAGCATTGGATATATATATATATATATATATATATATATATATATATATATATATATATATATATATATATATATATATATATATATATATATATATATATATATATATATATATATATATGAACAGTATTGTCATTATAGTCACAGGCATTTAGGCATAAAACTGCAAGAGACAATGTGCCATTGTTAATCTATGTATTTTATGTATTATAAGAGTGTACAATAATACATATATCAAGGATTCAATTAACTTGTATGACATACGCCCAAAAAGTTGACGTCAGTATCAGCAGAAACAATTAAATAGCACCAAGATATGAACGTAACTTCAGCGGAAAATATAATCAACTACTTTGATATTTAAATACAAATATACATGTCTGTTTGACAAACCTTTGAATTAAGGGTGTATTTGTATTTTAAGATTTAATTAAAGACCAATATAGATGCGTTTATTGTATAAAACGAAGTATTAAAATATTTATATCAATTTTAAGAGTTGATTGGCACATTTACTTTGATTGTTTTGTTAAAATTGGTTGGTTAATGGCTGGGTTCTGGTTGATGATTTGCCAAAACCCTGCGTCAAAATAACATCAAATAAATTTATCCTAAAATGTAGCTTTAAATCAGATTGTCATTGTAACTGACGTCTGGTCGTCTGTTTGCGTAGATGTTCACCTTAATTGCCATGTAACGTGGACGTTTTTATTGTGATACCTGATATTTGTATCGTTACAAATTTGAATGTATCATATCTTAATGAACATTATCTTAAACTTCCTTTGCTTACAATTACACTATATGTTAAAGGTTATATCTTAAGTTTGGACAATCTCTCGTGTAACCCCCACCCAAGACGACCTCCCCCCCCCCAAAAAAAAAAAAAAAAAGAAAACAAAAATGTTGTTACTTGTTATGTGTAATATATATTCTCTGTGCTTCATCTATTCGATAAGAACTCGTCTTATCATAATCTCCAGAAGGGAAAAACACACACACACAAACACACACAACATAAACAAGTTGCCTAAGTTGTGTTCGCGCGTATAAGTAGTCCCAACGATCGCTTATATATATTACATTTATTCGGGCAAATAAGTGAACTTAGCCGTTCATAGCCGTTTATACTGGCTTGGATTTTTCCTTTAAACATTTCATCAAAGCAAATCTATATTTATATTTAGGTATGTTAAAATGCGGAACATTAGTATTATTCCTGGGAGACTAAACATAATTTTAATGTTACATTGACAAGAAGATTGCATTTCGTATTGCACATGTAATTAGTAATTTTAACAGCTTGATAAATAGTTTAACTTTATTGATTATAATTGTTCGTGTATTGGTTTCATCGTCCCACCAAATGTATCTCAGTTATCTGGAGACGGCGTTCACTCAAAGCAGATATAGTGCTACCTTCACTGTGTAAAGCATGCCGTCGACACCTGGCATGATTCTACACCCAGTCACATTATTCTGACACTAGCCAACCAGTCGTGCAAATACTCTTAAATTTGCTAAAGCGTTAGCAGGGCAACCATTACACAACCATTGTACCGACTTTGGTATGTCACGGCCGGGATCGAACCCGGGGCCACCCGTACGTGGAGCTGACGCTCTACCGATTGCGCTAGCAAGTCCGGTCCACTATAATTGTACAAGTACATGAAGAAAACATACTGAAATATTGACACTCATAACAAGATTGCAGGAACTCTAGAAATATAACTTTATTTAAAGCTCGGTATACCGTTTCATTAATAATCGTATGGCAGTCAGAATCGTTAGTTAAGATCCATGCATACTATTTTTGTACGAAAACAATTTAACCGTTTCATGAATGTTGTCTTAAAACTGTGTATGTTTGATGTTTACGAAGGCGGTATGGAACATAAATTAAATTATAACTTGACGCCAAGAAAAGCGGTGATTGATCAGATGTACATTCACGCTGGATGGTAGCTTTATATTTTAGTTGCATAAAATATAACGAACGGGCTTGATCCAACACGAGAGACGCTGGGTGGCCAGAAGAAATATCTGAAGTGTCTACTTGTCTTGCTGAGAGCTCCAATGAGAGGTTTACAGCCAGAAATATCGGTCGTGGTTTAATTTTATTATACCAGCCCGAGGTACGGTTTCATTTATGAGGCGGTACACTACCAGCGACGACTTAACCTTAACGCAGGGCCATTTCGTGGGTTATAAATCTGTACATTTATACGCGCTTTTTCAAACATATTCGTATTTAAAACAAATAATGTGTACCCCTAAGAAGCAATACAGCGGTTTGTTTACATCGGTTTTACCTAAAAAGAAAAAAAACGATATAATCGTGCGATAAAGCATAACAGTGTTTTGTTTATGAAGAACTACTTTGAATAAAACAATACGGCCTCTGTATTCACTTTCTTATTGCCGCTGTGTGGGCGTACAGAAGGAAACAGCCAGCTCCATCAGCTGTCCGATATCTGCTGGTTAAACACAAAGGTGTAGGAGCAAATCGATTGTCTTGAACGGATCAAGCATTTTGCGTCAACGTGTTACTTGTCATAAAACCAAAGTTGAGTATATGGCGAAAATGCATATTCACACATTGGAATAGGCATGTAAAGTAGAACAAGCACATTCCCTGGTTTGAGAAAACTCGTGACTACGAAGCAGGTGCCTATTTTGGTAAAGTTGTATAACTGCATGATTCCCACATTTGCATACAGGCACGCACGCAATTACACACACACACACACACACACACACACACACACACACACACACACACACACACACACACACACACACACACACACACACACACACACACACACACACACGCACACACACACACACATAGTTACACACTTCGATCCCGGGCCGCGACATACCAAAGTCGTTAAAAACGGTAGTGGTTTAGCTTCCTTGCTAACGCTCAAGCAAATATATGGGTAGATCCTCGACTGGTTGGCCCGGTATCAGGATTATGTGACTGGGTGTGGTATAATGCCAGGTGTTCACGGCATGCTTTACACAGTGAAGACAGCACTATATCTGCTTTAAGTGGACACCGTCTCCAGAAAACAGAAAAACTGTTGGTGGGACGATAAACCCAATAACAAATAAACAAACACACACACACACGCGTGCGCGATCACACAGCCGCCTATATTTGTTGCTGATATGGCAGTTTAATCTAACACGGAATCCTGCGTTTAGGCCAATGCTGTCTTGCAACGAAAACTTACCTTGGACAAGTACCAGAATCAGTAGCACATGGTGTATCATTATCCAAGCAGAAATCACTGTACATTGACACCTACACACACTAATCGTACATCAAGATTTCGAATGTATATACATCGCATTATTTAACACAAAAAATGCATATTGATCATGCAGTTAACGCTGCTTGACCCTATTACGGTATTCTGTTGAATTGTGCTGTTCCGAAAGCAATTACTGTTTACTATTTGTTTCGCGTTGGCGGTGGCACTGGCCAAGATCGGTCATTGCCATTTGGCAGACAACACAGTCCAGACAAAAATGGAATTATCAATTTAGTTAATAAGTAGTTTAAAAACAGGCATTTACTATGTCAGTGTCTGCACATCTGACATAGACCTGGAATTTCGTCATTCCTGGCAAGATTTCTGTTTCCAAGGAGTGGCCATGGTTGCAGGTGGCGGAATTTCCTTTGAAAGTTGCAACTTGATTATTGTATACATATGAAGACTGTTAAACTATATGGTTGACACCATATTGGGAAGGAATTTCATCATATTGAGGCATATATGTTTGAGCCTATTGGGGCAAACAGTTTCAGACTATAAGAGCATACAGATTCAGCCTAGTGGGGCATACAGTTTCAGCCTAGTGGGGCATACAGTTCCAGCCGAGTTAGGAATAAAGTTTCGGCCTTTTGGGGCATACAGTTTCGGCCTTTTGGGGCATATAGTTTCAGCCTTGTGGGGCATAGAGCTTCAGCCTTTTGGGGCATACAGTTCCAGCCTAGTTAGTCATACAGTTTCGGCCTTTTGGGGCATACAGTTTCGGCCTTTTGGGGCATAGAGTTTCAGCCTTGTGGGGCATAGAGTTTCAGCCTTTTGGGGCATATAGTTTTGGCCTTTTTGGGCATAGAGTTTCAGCCTTGTGGGGCATAGAGTTTCAGCCTTTTGGGGCATAGAGTTTCGGCCTTTTTGGGCATACAGTTACAGCCTTTTGGGGCATTAGAGTTTCGGCCTTTTCGGGCATACAGTTTCAGTCTTTTGGAGCATACAGTTTCGACCCTTTGGAGCATAACGAAGCGTAAATGTTCAGCCTTTTGGGGCATACAGTTTCGACCGTTTGGGGCATACGCTTGAATATCGGGACTATATTACGGATGGCTGTCTTCGGTCGCCCTTAACGACTATTTGTCCGATTTACCTGCTTTGACAGTGACTAAGCACGATGGAGACGGGAACCATGCACATAAACTGTCATTACCGAAGTGTCTTTAAATTGAATAGTTTGTGTACCTAAAGAATTAAAATAAATGTTTGTTAATTTTAAGTTTCTTTGTCATGTATGAGTTGTCTGTACGGTGACGCGGTATGGGTTTACAAGCGTTATGTCTGCCTTTCTTTCTCTAAAATGAAATATACAAGAGTGGAAGCTATTCATCCGTGGAGCATTGTTGTTCCTTCAGACTCGAATCGCCCAATAACGCTGTTTATTTTCGCTTTTTAATTAGGCTTAACACAATTTAAGGTGATTGTAAATGCCTTTTAAATAATGATTACTATTAATAATAAGCTCAGAAGCAATATTGCATACTTACTGTGATCAGAAGTGTTAACACTTAGCACTTTATGCAACATACACTTAGGAAACAAAACAATGGGTAGAAACTGTTATTGCAAAAACAACCACAATAACAACAGCACAAAGAACCAAAACACGTTGTTGTTGTCGCTGAACACTAATTATTGGGATTTTTAAGCAACACAACTAGTTACAATAGTATGACCGCATATGCGCCCAGACAAAGAAACTGTTATGTAAAACATAAGTATATTTATTTTGTATCGTTTTTTAAATAGTTATAACCAAGATGGAAACGGCATGTATATAACATAGACATAAATCTTTATTTAATCTAGTTTTACTATTCATTTATAAAACTTTAATACAGAGACACACGTATTGATTAAGATAATTTGTTGCACTATGTCTTTATGTATGTACAGTGATTCAAAGGAGCGAGCTTCTAGGTCACCATCTAAGAATGTAGATGAAACCTTTCAAGTTCTTAGACAACAGTTTGGTTCAACACTATCAACTTATATACACCGCACAAACGGCAATACTTACGATATGGCAATGTACTGTTCTATAACATTTAGGGTTAAGTAACCGCGAGTCACAACAAAGGCTCGTATAGCTGTGATTATGGTGACACACTTTTTGCGTTTGAACATGAACATAAAATGGTTACAATGAATTGATATCAAACTAATTACCTTGACGAAATAATGCTTTTGAAGCCGTGTTATAATAATGCGAATATAAACATACTATTCTGCTTCGTTTTCTTGAAAACAAAAGTATAACGGTGGGAATCGCTTTCATGGTCAGTCTGTATTTGCGTGGCTTTACTACTTTGAATAAAGCTTGACTAGAGTTCAACAGTTAATGCAGTCCGTTCTTTTTGTTTTCTTATACAAGCAAATGACAATCGCAGAGAGTAAAATTGTATGGTCAATCATGTCAAGTGTTCAAGACACGATCTTGAAGTTCCATACCGGGACAAGACATACAAAAGGAATCCAAAACATCCAGCCTCGACTTAATCAGAAGGCACAATGATCTTACAACCGTGTAACTATGAGGTTGCAATGTGACCAATACTTTAAACTGTTTTGAATTTCGATATTTAAATAATGATGACAACCGTTTATCAAATGCCTCATAAGTTGTAAACATTATTCGAGTATCTTAAGTGTACCCATATGCCACCCTAACTGTGTCATACTTGTCAGTAAGCATACATTTTATTGAATTAAAGTGTGTGTTTTTTTTTACTTCAAAATGGCCATTATCGACACCTCTTTTTTTTCGAACCGCATGCTATTTTTATAACAACAACTGCATCCGGGAGAATGATGTAGGGGTCTTATCAATGTCATTCCTCTTCCAGATTATTAACGTCATTATTGTGTACACAACGATTAACATGTCGTTATGTGTAAAATATGGTTACCTGAGGTGGACAATCACAAACGTCTTAACTCATATATGCTGTCGTTTTAGCTGGACTGTAACAGTTCCTAAATCATGCTTAGAACCCAGGTTAAAGTGTGTAATTAAACGTGCTGGAAAATAGAAGATGTAGAAACAATAATGAATCGAAACGTTGTTACATCCGAATTGATCAATATGCAAATACAGTAGGGAGATCTGAATGTCGTGTCGCATGTACGCGCTCGATAACTGTTGCCAGTGCTTTATGCATACACGTACTCACCTACTTGGTAGCCAGTCAGATTGTTTGGTGTTATTAAACAGTCTCAGATATAGGGCACGTATGGTATATTTCAGAAAACTCATAGGTTTCAATGGGATAGTGACTACTATGTTTCTTCTTGAAGATGATTAGCACATTAGTTGGCAGGTAGAATTACTGCAAAACACGACCCTTTCGACCAAAGTCGACTCGATAATACATGAGCATACAAACAAATATAAAGTAAGTAAATAAGACAATAAACAATATGTCATCATAAGAGGCGTCAACAAGCATCTGTTTTAAGTCGTAGTTCGACCATATTCAATCTTAAATGGAGGACATTATATTGTCGATTCGATTTTCATATGTTGCATTTTTAAAGTACCTAACATTGTCTTAAGTATTGTTTTGGTACTGTTAGAGAGTTGTGTCGTGAAGATTGGTATTTTACGAAGCTATGTCACTGGCAGGTCGCAACTTTAGACAAGTGAGACATAGACATGGCTCTACACGTCTAGCACCATGAAAGTGTGTACTTTGGAAGTTTTGTAAGATTTGTACAAGAGTGAGCACGAGTGTAACAAACTTTAAGTCAAATACCATTTGTCAGTCTGACTTCTGTGTACGCTGTTATCGGGCTCATTAAGTGTCCACGTCGTTAGGACAGAGGCATTTCTTCATACGATAAAACAAAAACAAATAGTATTACTGCTCGACGGGTTCAGGCAGTTATACATTTAAACTGTCGTAAATCTTTAGGAACATGCACAATCCTCGTGATAAAAAATCGGTATTCTAGATAACCGTTTGCACGGATTTTATTATCGGAACGTTTTTGAAAAGCAGTATCACTGCTACGTGTATCAAGAATATTGGGTGGTCCAAACCTCTTGTTATGTAAACAAACTACCGCATGCATTTAAAAATAATTGGATAAGGGTTACTGTCCATGGCTGTGGGTTTGCCACATTAACATCTCGGCTGAACTTCATATCATACATACCATTGCAATTGTACAAATGTAGAAGTCCCAAACCTTTGTATCCAAACATATCAAAGAAAAGAAACATGGAATGTATATCGGGTTATAAGGGTTAGGATCAAACGTCCATGTTAGGACAATTACCGGAGGAAATGGGGAGGTAAACTTCCGCTTTAGTGTTGAAATACAAGTTCAAACACAAGGACATTACTATAGTGTTAGTATTAGATTTGCGTGTAAGGGAGAAATATTCACAATTTGGTTTATTAGATACACAAACGGGCTTAGTGTATGTGGGTGTTTTCCGTTTATCTGCTTTGACTGTGTCTATATCCATACGTTTGTTTGTACAATAAAGACATAAAGACATTGTTAATCAGCTCAAAGGTTTAGCCAAACAACCTTTAGGGGTCTTCTTCTAAGTTTAATGTTGGCTAGGGTGTCGTTAAGGTGTCAGTGCAATGGGTTATTACATCGGTTTATTGGCAAATAACATAGAACCCAACTATTAATATGCTATTCTATCTAAACGTTATTTACATATGAATGCGATTAAAAGCAATACCTAATGAAAACATAACATCTCTGGAACAGGTAGGGCTTATAATAAAACCACCGACTTACAGCAGGTCAGCAGGAAGAAAAGCGTTATATTTGTGATTAAAACTAATCATTTGAGAAGATGGTTGCTCTGGTTGCAAACTGATACGTCTATTGTTATAACCTCGCGAATCGGAAATTCACCTATTTGATAAAATGACGTGGTGCTGTTTAAATTACACAACACTTTGCTAAACGTTAACATGACAATGACGCGGGTGCGCTGAATAGAGAGTTGCTCAAACTATTTTTATATATAATAGAAAGGATTCTATTTCATGTAGTCCCTATACCCGATCCACAAAGCGGATGTGCATACTAAACGTGTGAATAATGTGTAGAGATAAATACTATTACAAGTATTTTTATGATGCGTTTTGGTGAATGTATATTTCTGTCTGAGCTTTGTAGCTTGAGTACAAAGTAAGTGTAAAAGGTTTTGATATATATGATTACATTATTAAATGTTAATATGTGGACACAATATCATATCTTGAACAGGCTAAATATATGGTCGCCTTTCGTAGTTGCTGTAAACGTAAAAGTGCTGCTTTTTATACTATTTTCGTCCGCAAACTGTCTTAAAAGCTATGCCAAAGACGAACTCTAGTGCAATATTATTATTATTATTATTATTATTATTATTATTTGTTATCATTTGTTATGTCTTTTCTTTTTGTTTTTATTTTGTGTGTGTAAATACATTGCAACGGCCAATTATGACCATTATAGCGACGTATAGCTTTTGTGGAAAATGGTGCAGACACATGTCTGGGTAGAACCACCGGCGCACCGCAAGGCAGCTTAAAGACCTTCCGCATTAAGTTCTTTGGCGTGACCGGGGCATTTACTTACGCGATGAGAGGTTAAGAAGTCACAGGAGTTACAATTCGGCGATTCCACCACAAGGGGCGCATAAAATAAAAAAAAACGGTATATACTGATATACATGAAACCCTAGAATTTCTCTAACTTGAATTGTATGTTCCCTTTTCTTATTTACCTTATAATGTTAACTCTGTGCATAATCAGCACATCGGTTAATTTTATACCACAAATGGGGCTTTGTACAATTTGCCCTTTGTATTTCCTAAAATGGCTTGGTGTTTTTGCATTATGTCCGTATCCATTATATACATTCCATCTTCTATCTTCTATAATCGTATTACCAATATACTATGTGTTGACAGTCATTACATGGTAAACTGAAGGGTCTGTAAGACAGGTTGTAAATAATTATTGACATATTTCATAATATCACGGGCAGTGTATGAATATATCAATCTGATCGTTTCTTGCGTTTGTACAGTGAACACGTGTCATATAATTACTAACTTCCAAAACTCCGCAGCTAAATTTAACAGACCAATTCTCTGCGTGTAAATAAAGCTCCTCCGTGAGATAACTACTAGATGTGTCGCCGCTGTTTTACATTTAGTAAGTCTTCTGTGACAGTTTTGATTGGCTAATCATAGACGCACACCCGGTATGAATATGTACCGCATCTGAGCATGCCATTCATTTACCGTTCGGCACAACATCCGGCTTCACAAATATAGGGTGGTAGAGATCCAGCGAATGAACTTCGGCTGCAAGTATAACTACTTTTATTATCAAATCTTTATAAGTGTAATGATTTGTCTTGTTCAGTTGTGTGCATATAAAATAACGTATACCTCTGTTTTAGCTTCGAATGACTTACTTTTAATATGACAAAGCTATCAAAATACAATTCTAAAAATTACTTTAAGTAAAAGATAAAACCCATTATAAAAGTGTAAATTAGCCTCTGGTCTAGCTGTGTGTGCATATATCGCTCAATATGTCGTTCGGGAAAAAATAGAAACACTGAAACAACATAACTGATACTGCCAGCAACGAGTCATGCATAACGAAGGCAGAACACTATGTCAGAGGTTATTGGACCAAGTGTGCAATGAGAACATGTGTACCCCCCCCCCCCCCCCCCTTAGTTATGAGCACGTAACGATTCATGATTGTTTAGAATCTGTTTTATTTATGTTAATACGAACTTTGTTTTTCTTCCAAATCGTTGGCCTTTCACACAGTTAATACCTCTGCACTGAAGACGTTTGTGATATTTAAGCTTGAAAACCCAATACAGGTATATGTATTGTCTACGAATATTTTAACATATAACTCATTTACCCCTTAAGCTTTGTTGCTATTAATGTCTTGACAAGTCCTATACTTTTGTATGCAAGTACAATGTTTCTCTTCTAGATTTCGGTTTCATACATACTTAAGAAATATCAATTAATTGTTTTATTCAATACCCAAGGAAAATCTGTTTACCTACATTTATTTGTATTACTTACTTGACATAGCTGAAATGGAAAGCTGATACAGTACCATAGAGCGTATTTCTATATTATTTCCATATCTAACACCTCTTTTATAGGAGTACTGTTTACATACACGGCCACTGGAAATTAGGAGATAATCAGTAAAATGCCTTAACTTACTAGCTTCTGGCACACATGCAAGTTATTGTCACTGGTATCACTGGGATGTGTTGCACACTTCTATTCTATTAAAAGGACGTAACCAGACCGGTTAATAATAGGCATACCTTGCAACACCCCATACACGTGTTTATATGATATATTCATGGGTGCATTATAGTGATCTGGCGTAAATAGTGCAGTGTCCCAAACGTTTAACTGCTGTTGTTGTTTTGTTTTTGTTTTTCCATTGTCCAGTGTTTGCTTGTGTAGTTGTTGTTGTATTTGCTTTGCTTTTTTGGTGGACATTGTTGTTTTCGTTGTTGTTTTTGTTACGTGTTTTTTTTTTTTTTTTATTCCTGTTTACACACTGGAGCAATTTACTGAATATATAATTAACGTACTATAATTCATTCAATCCTTCAGCATTAAGAGGTCACCCAACGAATATCGTTTTAAAGACATGTATTGATATTATTTACTTGAAATAGATGACATACAATTATGCTTTAAGATCATATAACATATTTCAGTATTATTTACTTTTTAACACATGTTTCAAAGCCGTAAATGTTACACGCACGGCTACTGGACATTCGGAGATCATCAGTCAAATGCGTTACAAGCTTCTATCACATAGACTAGTAATTATCACTAGGCAGTGTGGCAGTAACATGCAGTTGCAGTTTAACACATTATTCTCATTCCCTGACCCATGGGACGCAAACACAACCAGTCGGGTTAATAATAGGCTTAGCTTAGAACACCCAGGCACGTGTGTCTTTGATAAGATTCACGGCAGTATTGAAATGTTCTAGACTAAATAGTGTAATGTCCTCAAAATCGAGCTAAGCAGCATGTTGTTGTTGTTGTTTCTTGTCATGTGTCGTGTTTTTTTTAGTGTTTGTTGATGTTTTCATTTTTGTGCTTTGTACCTTTTTAGATTGCTTTTTTGTTGTTACGTTTTGTTGTTGAATTTCGTCTTTACAAACTTGAGCATTTTAATGAATATATATTAAACATACTATAATTAATTTCATTATAAGTTTGAAGTATACATGTGCCCATCTCCTTCAGGATTTAAGAGGACGCCCATATAAATCTATTGGAGAATGAAAAGTACAATTTCTGAAGGAAGTCGGTTTTATTAAAATGCACAGTAATACGTAACGTTTGATTGTACGAGACACAAACAGTGAGCTGGTACGAAGCTGGGTCGGATTTGAACCATTTACAATAGAACAAGAAACCGTACATCTGTTTAGTGATATTTAGGCTGTATGTTTCAGAAGACGCAGTGACCGTGATAACCTGTACATGTAACTGATTCTTTAAACAATATCCTGAATATTATGATACTTTGTATTTCGTTTCATGCATTAGTCAGTTGGATGGCGATTGATGAGTAAGGCACACTATGTAATTTATGTATTTATTAATATGCGCACGTTTCATTTGACTGACATCTCTAGTTTGGCAGGGATTAAGGAAGACTATGGACCATGATCTTCACGTGCTAGCTTATCCCTAATTGACGTTTATAGTCCTGGTGAAATTATTGTAGTAGAAATGGTCAATATTGTATGACTTTGTGTTGTTCTTAAATATGATTGAATTGCAATATCCGCGAACCAATCAGTATTTCTAACGCGTTATTTAATTATACATTCATAATATGAACATTATATTGGTGTTAACTGACAATCACATCACGGCCAACGTTATCTGACTCCATGTGATTACTGAAGATAACACAGCATCAGTGTCTTTGAATAGAAACGCGTGTGCAATACAGATCTGTAAGTATTTGTTAACGAGAATTCATTTTGTCCGTTTTACAGACGAATGTCCTGCGATTTGGCCATAAAGCATTAGCTATTTGAGAGTCTGCTGGTTGACAAACTCTGTGGTTTCTTTAGAAATGAACGTATTGACAAACTGGTTAATTAAAGCGTCAGGATCTGATGTGTCGTTGACATCTCATTTACATGTCTGAATTTGATTTATGCAAGCACCGAGGAAGTATTTTGTGGAGTAGATCAAGTGAACTCTTTGCTTTGCTATGGACCAAGAAGAAAACATGTTTTACTAGATAACGACCCATATAGTAAACAAGAATTGATTATAAACAAGAACAACGTATTAATGCAACGTGATTTATGTTTGTTGTCGTCAGCTGTTGTTGATTCTGAACATAAACAAGAATAACAATATCAATTTTGGTCTTCATTAAGGAAAACCATAATCTTCACAGCGTATCTTGACGCAACAAAGGAGGAGCTGCCGTATATCTTTATACATACAAAAGTGAATTATCGTGACCGAAGAAGATCTTAAACTAATGCCAAAGCGATATAACAATTTGCATAGTTTACAAGCATAGTTTTAAGACGCGATAGCACAGCACAAACTATTACGCACACTTTTGTCGCATGACCATATCAATACAAGATAGAGGTAACTCACGCCATAACACACACTGCTGTCACTGTTGTAAAGAGAGAAGTTTAATCAAACCTTAAATTATCGAATTTAAACACTGTTCGCCTACTGACAGGCGTATTTGCATGCGCGCAGGCAGCAGTAGCTGCAAAGTATCAACGAATGTAGCCGATGTCTTGTTTAAACAGTAAACAAACTTGCCTAAAAGGAAATAGATCAGAACATTGTTTTTAAATATTGGCAATTCTTTCAAAAAATATAAAAGTATGCGGGATATATTGATTACTCTCACTAAGAACTGAATCCGATTTTGCATTCTTATCTGCAGTCTCGTTTCCTTAAATAACTGCATGCCTAAATAGACAAAAGAAAACACATGGCTTATTAACAAAAATGTACTTTAGTTTCAAAAGCCGTTTATTTATGTTGGGCAATGACAAACAGAGGTATTAAATGGATTGTATGGCTGAGAGTCAATAAACACTACAAGTTATCCCCATAATGACGTGAAAACAAATCTAGAGAAAGTTTGACAGTTTGAAATGCGACTTTTAACACGGACGTATTGGGGGGGGGGGGATTTTGTTTGATACAGTGCGTTCTTACTAAAGAACAGCGTGCTTGTCAATATGTTTTTGACCCTGCAGTATATATATCGAGGAAGCAAGGGTGTCCATTATTGCGCAGTTCGAGAAATGTTGAAAGCACGACGACAGTGTCTGTTTACGATAACAAATACATGTTTGTTATGTCGAGTGTTGCTCAATGGTTACTTTTCAGACAATTGTAGACCAGCAGTAATCAGCATTTTGCAAGATCTGTTCAGGTAACAATTGTTTATTAAGCTGTTTAATGACCGTGACCAAGAACAAAACATAAAATAAAATAGAATACAATAAAACAAACTGATCATGATCATGATTTTATTGGAGATGATGGTGGGTATGGTGATGATGAAGATAGTGATGATGATGTCAACTTTAGGTAAGGGAGGCCTCTGGCTCGAACCGGAAGAAGTCGTAAAACTGCTAATGGTTTAGCTCCCTTGCTAGCGCTCAAACAAATATAAGGGTAGTTCTACGACTGACTGGCACGTTTCAAGATTATGTGACTGGGTGTGGTGCAATGTTAGGTATTCAAGGCATGCTATCCACAGCGAAGAACAAAAACACACACACGGCAACAACAACAACTAAACAAACAAACATCAACACCACTGCAGCATACTTAATCGACGGTGCATATGAACAATCCCATCAGAAACGACAATAACCACAACTAAATGACAGAAAATCCAATATATGCCTGCCGTTTAAGCAAAAGTTCAACTGCCAACAACATCAACTATTATTTCTTCCTGACATGACCTTTTTAACATTGACGTCACAGTGGACATTTAGTCATGATCGTGATGACAAAAGTTGAAGAAGAACAATAGTAAATAAAAACACAGAATAGAAAATGATTACGAAAACAGAAGGAACAGCTGCGTAGTTTAGAGTACTGAAAGCAAACTCTGATCGCTTTAGATTTGTTTGTATCAGGGACGGATCCGGGCGGGGAGTATACACTCCACCAACCAGGTAAAATAGTAGTGTTGTGAAATCACATACATGTAAACTAAAACATAGTAATCCTTTAAAGTAAAATGTGTCTGTTGACTTCGGAGGTCTGACAGTATTTTCTTATCATACAGATACACCAAACTTTTTTCGGGACCCGCCCTTGTTTAGTACATGTTATGTATTGATGTTATTAAAATAGTACAACTAACACTATTTTACTGTGGATCTACCTGTTTTTACTTTTAAATGGTTCAACATCTTGTTAACTGAATATACATGAAAAAATGGTGCGTTTCATAATACATTTTAAGATCTATTGAACCACGTCTTTAAATTTCGGTCTTACGACCACTCACAAGTGCATTTCAAAAACTGACAACATGTTGTATTGTGCACGTGGTATTTAGGACAGTCCTGGCCATAAACATCGTCATCATCGCGTTGCTGTTGTACGTTGTTTCTTTCTTTCACTGGTTGTTACTTACGGCTGTGTATTTCTTAGAATGCAATTTTTCTCATTTGAGTGTTAATATTTGTTAACTATGAACACGTTTTTTTTTTTTTGTAATAGCATGACTTTACTCCGCTAAAATATATTTTCATATTAATGAACTTGAGCTGATGGAAGTACGGTATGGGGGATATTTTTAATAAGGGGCTCCTGATACGTGGTTACTGTGTATAAAAAAAACAAGGACTACGGTAATAAACTCAATATCGCCATAGATCGGTTAGACTGTGCTTTGTAGAGGGTATTGGCTTCAGGGTGGTATAACACATGTTACTGTATTGTGTTGGTTTCATTTGTGTTATTGTACCAGTCGAACTGATAAAAATGGCGTCACGTTAGCGATGTGTTTGAGGCGCTGGGTCTTGGAGCGATGTTCCTAATCCTCCTTATTAATACCGCTAAGTGACCAGTTTTTTGGTAAAAGACCCCGTGCACTTGACTCTCTTCACAACGATCATCTTGGACGGCGACCTCTATCAAGTATCAAGAAGACACTATGAATGGAACTCACCAAATTCCATAAAATTATTGCAAGAATTACAAAATAAATATTTAATAATTCCTATACGTTTAAATGATTTTTGTTCTGAAAGGATTCGTAGAAGACGTTTAGCGAAACAGAAGGATGCCGAATGGAACGAAAGGCAGATGCGAATGTGAAAGGCACGTTCCTTCTGCCGTGATGATTGCATACATATGTATATTACACTTACTACTACTGCTACTACTACTACTACTACTACTACTACTACTACTATTACTACTACTACGACCACTCAAAATCAACTACTACTTCTATTCATCTGAATCGTTGTTGAGTGATCGTAAAAAAAATGTTTATGAGTTATGACACAATGCATGTTTGGTATTGTAGTAATAGTATTGGTGGTGTAAAAGCTTGTGCTTTATTTTTCAAATATCTTACAAAACGAATGCAACTAGTAATTGCACAATAATGCAATTAAAATGTAAATATAGCATCAACTTCATTGTGAGCACATACACAAAATCAACGAAATGTGCATGCCGTTTTACTTGATATAAACACCATTAATCAAATCAACAAAAGCATGCGTCTGTTTTGTTTAAATGGCAATACAAGTTGGTGTTCTAAAGATGTATTCAGAATTATGAACGTAATATTATGCAATACGTTTTCTAGATACATTTTAGTTTGGTTAAGAAAAAGAAAGTTATCAATCCCCTCTGTAACGTAGATGGCAATGTGTATTTAAAATCAAGACACATGATCACGTTTAATTAAAGGGAAGTGTTTTCGATTCGGAGTAGAAAATTGCAAAAATGGGATGGCATCCATATAACTTTGACAGCGAAAGGCCCCTTCATGAAATAAAACACGTTAACGTATAATGGGAGGTAACTCGAATGTAATTTAGTTTATATTTTAAGAAGGTCGACTCGTCTTCAATATCAATGGCATATGCCAGTCTGTACCAGGGATTTAGCAGATCTTCGAATCCTCTGATGCTGTGTTTTATTACCTCTGCCATGCGTTGCTTAGTTTGGGTTCCTTCATGTTATTACGGCTGTGCACTAGCTACGTTTGACGAAGCAAATCATCGAATGTTCTTGAAAAACGTTCTCCTTATAATCCATATGCTATGCTTTTTAGAGTGGATGGAGACAATACATAATATCCATTAATGATTTAACAAGAGTGTATAGATAATTATCACGAGTATGTTTGTATAACACATAGATATAGCTTCGACTTCATTCACACAGTTATATTATTGTTTCCGATACACGCATCGAAGCAATAGGTACCTAAGCCTCTGTTCAGATAGGGCTTACATATTCCCGACCTACCATTAAGAGTGTCGTGAATGTTTATAAATTACAATTAGGAGATGACACAATAAAGGACTTTTCCTTTCGATTTGGGCAATAATTTGTTATGTGACAAATACTTACGCTGTATTGTGGTAGTGTTTGTTTACTTTGTTGTGCTATTTTATGTAGATTTGTTTGTTTTGTTCTGTCTGTGTCTATGTATGTGTGTGTGCTTTTAATTTCTTTGTTTGATCTCATGTGTTTCTCTCGAATAAATACACAGTCCCTAATATGCGCACTGCTGTCTTGTTTCACTGGAACATGTTTAGCATAAAAGTTTATATCAGAACAAATACTGTTTTTTCTAAGTCATATCGACTTATATATATATTGTTTTGTTTCCACTAACAATGCAAGTCTTGGATCAACTAACCAAACTCGCCATCTTTTTCTTATGTGAATTTTGGGTAAACTTTATTCATCATAATCAAGTCAATCGTGTTCGTAGTTTTCCATTTGAAATTATGTGCATGCTTATTTCTAGTTGCTCCTTACTTAGCCTAGTCTTCTTTCCAACCCCAATCTTTTTTTAAATGTTCTGAGCGGCTTTGCCGTTATTCATTTAGAGTTTGTTAAGATACGGTATTGAGTGTAAAAATACGCTATGCACAACATATGCATGGGGTGTTTTTAAGGACAGTATTTGCACATTGTTTTATTAAACATTCAACATAAGTAACGGTGATACATTATTGCATAGTTTCACGTTGTTATATGCTAAATTCGATGATATTGCTATCAGTGAAAGGATTTACATCGATTTTTAAAATGAAATATAGGAAATGGTAACTGCATGTATATATGCAAAATACATCTTCGCCTTAATAGTATTTTGAAACTTAGCTCTCTGTAGTTACTCTTTAGAGTCCGAGGCAACTGTACGTCTTTCTATATCAGTTATCTGGCACTTAAACGGGATAAAGTCATGGACACCATCATTCTATTAACATAAAACACACTTATTAAAGAAACATGTCATACGATCAATGTATAGACAGACAAGGGATCACTGTATTTGACGAGTATTCCTTGTTTACTGGGCTTATACATTTCAGTGAAAGTATAAACTTTAACACAATACTAAGCATGATGCGTGGAAGGGCGCTTGGACTGACAATGCTCTATTTGTACTTCCACTCAAACTTAGATATGGTGTAACATTTCTGATCAATACACGTTATGCTGTTTTGCATACTGTTATGATATTAATTATTGTCGTAAACAATTTAGTATTGTTGTTTCATTATCAGAAAGCGAATTTACTGAACTGAAAATTTAGCCAGACTATCTAGAATATGAGTAAAATTAGCATCACACATAATAAATCTAACTAACGCTTCCACAGGCTAAGCTTTAAATTCAGGAATTGTGAAGTCTATGGTATGCCATTATATTTAGTGCCATAATGATCTGTGTTCTTTACGCACCTCAAGTGTATGTATTTGCTATGCGGTCAGCTTCTGATTGTCTTAAAAGTGAAAGTCCGATAAGACGATATTTTGACACTGCTGTGATTTTAGCATGACGCTACTCGAAAGATAGAATAAACAAATTGAAAAAAAAACAATGATACTAACTGAATATGTGAGGATTTCTCTCAAGAGATTAATTTTAACAGGTACCATTTTAATTTGTTTTCAATTCAGCGAGCAAAGTAAAAATAGTTATTCTAATTTAAGTCAGTTTTGGCAGGCACATTAAACACAACAGTTACGCACAATCATGCAAACACACACAAACACACACACACACACACACACACGCGCGCGCGCGCACACACACACACACACACACGCATACACACCCATAAACAAACATGCACACGCACACAAACACAAACACGTCACATCAAAAAGTGTTATGACTAGCTTCATATCCGCGTGTCACTTCCATCGCAATTTAGAGTATGTGTCTTTATGAATTACATTCCAGTTGTGTGTAAACGATTGCTATTTTTGATAAGGTAACCGATTCCGATGAAATATGTTATTAGTTGTTACTTAACTGGTACAGGAAGAACTAACATGAAGCAGCGAGTCGCTCGATGCGTTTAAATGACACTGGACACAATGGGCATTGCTGACACTAAAAGACATAACGTGGTGAGTTGATCGAAAGAGCCAAAGGCTTGGATGAACACTGTTTAATTTTCAATAAATTACAAGCTGCCGCAGTTAAGTGTTTTTTTTACCGAAGCAGTAGTTAAAACAATAAATAAATATGTTGGTGTTCAGTGCTATTTTAGTATACGTTTAACATACCATTGCCACGGAAACGATCGCGTTTTGTCTAATTTCATGTTAATGTCGGACTGCTATGTTTGTATATTAATTATTAACGTTAACCCAACATGCAAAGCGGTGTAACCGTTGTTCATCCGCCTAACTTATTGCATCTAACGGGCCTCAATAGCTCAAGTGGTAGAGCGTCGGCTTGAGGATCGGGTGGTCGCGGGTTCAAACACCGGCCGGGTCAAACCAAATACTTTAAAGTTGGTAGTATTTGTTTCCCTCCTAACGCTCTGGGCTAAGGGGAGAGCATTACGCCTGATTCGTCGGTGTCAGTATAATGGACCTGCCGGGTTCAGTCCCTTGGCAACTTATTAGTGCCCCTGTGCCATAATAATGAAAATGTCGCTGCACAGTATCGGCAAAAGTTTCCGGCAAAACCCACAACCCTAATTTTACCTGGCAGTTTTGGCAGTGGTTTATTTGTGACTTAAATATAATGCATGAAAGCTTCACATTGATATACTAAATCCAAAATGTACCCAGGATGGACAAGACGAAATTCTTCGTTGCTACCTTGCAAAGCATATTTGCTCCATTCTGACTGTATATCTACTCATGACAACGTTTGCAATCCTTCCTCTGCGATATACAGTTTAAGATATTCTACAACAGTGCTTATCATGAATCAAAGTAATGATAGTCAATATCGTTTTGCTGAAATAGACTATACGTGCTTGTATTTGAGACAATTTAATAACACATGCAATGGCTCGTTGCCAAGTGTGTGCAAAGTGTGCCTGTAACAGTATTCGTACTTGAAAACACGGCGATTCGATCGTCCTATCCTTTATACATTAATGATGCATCTGGATGTCATGCCGTTCTTGATTCTACATGTATCTGCCTCGTGTGCTATTAATCTCATAAACTCTTAACCTATCGTGTAAGCATGATATAAGAATTTGTACTGCCCATGTAAAACAGTATGGCATTTATGAGTTAACAAGTTGGTATTGTCTTGCTTTTTCCTATTTAGCCTTCTAGAATCAGCTGCAGGTTAATTAATGATTATTACAAAGAAAACGCACACACACACAAAACTATTACACAATAAACACAAAAACAACACAAAACAACACAAAAACATCACTTGCATTATCTAGAAGAAGCATGACCTAGACATCACTTCTATAACATTATTTTGTTCACATCAAGTATATGATATCGAACCATATATATTGTATATCTTGTCCTGAAAGGAAAATAATTGGCGTTGCACTTACCAGTGTTAGTCATTAACCATTCAAATGCCAAGATAATGATAAATTGTGGATCATAGTTAGATTAATTTGTATGTGCTTCCAAAGTAAAGGACGAGTCGAAGATCGGTTTCATCGTTATAATATATTTTTTCAAGAAAACATATAATCAAGCATACCGAAGCATTGCCTTTGTCTAAAGACCGCATGCTATCGCTCTGAACTGTGAACAGTAAAGCGGTCTCTGTTGAGTGAAATTGTCTGTACGCAGACTGGTGAACCTTATGAAGAGCCAAATGTTGTTCTGTACGAATATATACTATTTTCTCTAAAACTTTTGCATCTTATAGTATAATCGAGATGGGCCTGCAATTTGTAAGTACAATAGGAGTTTGGTTTGGCTTTTTGATAATTGGTTTACTGTTAACACGTTTGAAGGATATCGTGGCACAGTTGAAGTATCCAATGAAGTGTTAATGATTCTGGTAACAACAGGCAAGAGTTAATCTAAACATAGTTTAAGGAGCCAAGTTTGTATTGGGGTGTAAATCATATGACATATTTGATGCAGATTGGTGGTGCTTTTGACCTCTTCCTCCGACGCTGGAGGAAATGCGAATAAGCTGTCAACTTTTGACTTTTGATCTGTTCAGGTTTGTTCCTCAAAAAACATACTATTTTACTGATGCGGTACCAACTCTTATACACTTGACTTCATTTGAGAAGAAGTCGATGAGTTCTTGGGCATTTTTGTTTTTATTTTGTGTTTTTGTTGTTTTGTGTTGTTAATGTTTTATTGTTTGTTTTGTCTTGTTATGTTTTTTGTTTGTTTGTGTTTTTGTTATGTTTTTATGAAGTATGAAGGTAACTCGACATATTTCGTTTTAAGAGGGAGTTTGTTGGTAACTTTAAATAAGCTTTTCTTTTTTTTCTGAATATAAATTTATTCTTGTTTGACGTAGAAACTTATTTACAATGGAGCACTGTTTATTGTATTGTTTAAGATTGCGTCTCAATTGTTTTGCTTTATGATTTCTTTATCATGCCATAGAAAGAAGGTCTTAGGATAATGTGTTTCGCAAAGGTGCGTTATTGCCAACAAGTGATGAAAGTACATGAGAGATCGTGCTGAAAATATATTCGATGCCAGTATATTTCCAACAGCTCGATAATGAATCCGATGTTGCTAGATCAGTCTTGTATGGATGCACATTAATAAATCATAGTTTCCTAAATTACACTTCCTTGCTCAAAGGAGCTGCCTTAGCAGTTAACTGTGCCGCAAAATGATCTCGTGCTACTTTGTCTTTGCGATCTGAGAATTCAGAATCAGTAACGTGCAATGGCGTTACAAAGTGGTCGGTGTCTCTGCGATGACGACATCCAACTTATAACCAACGACGTGCGTGGGTTCAGTCATATGCTGCCATATGCCAAGTATGTTTGCTAATATTACATTGTCTGGCTTTGATGGTGTGTCTAAGTGGGTAAAGGTTCAAGTCTCTACTACTACACTATTTGTATCAAAAGTTTCATATCTTGACACAAATAACGGCAAGTCATGATAAAATAAAAAAAAAAACATGTTTAACAACCGTCTGCTTGTCAATGAGATGGTCTGTAAATAGCAACAAGACGTTAGTCACGTTAAACAATTTTACTTTAAATGAAGTGTCATTATTGAGATAAGTGTTGAGATGTAATGTGATTAAACCGCTCGCATGTGTTACACAGAAGCTAATCGTGATGTCGGCAATAGTGTTTTGTCACTTCATCCGGATAGTTTAGACATCTCTTGATTAGGACTTTCTGAAACCTGTTGTCAGCCCCCAACAATATTTGGTGATCAGTAGTGTATATGTTAGACAATTCACACATAAGAAGGTTTTGCATATTAAGCAATAGTGTCCCGAATCGGATAGTTTTGTTGTATCCTTTTCAAACAAAAACAAGGGTATTCAGGTATGACTCCTAACAGCTTTCCGCCTGTCCACCGGTCGCCACTCTAAAGATATAATCACTTGAAATGAATAAAAAAATAACACACAAAACAGGTACTTACACAAGTGAGACGTTAAACTGTTGTACAGCAACTGTACCTGTACCGATCGAATAAACTTTATATAAACCAACAATTACATAGGCATGCGCAAAAGCTAGTCTGATTGCAGATCACGTGTGTCAAGCCGAACCTATATTCTTTTCATTTCTTTAACGCAAAATACAGATATAATTCTTCTCTTGTAGAATGATAATTATCATTGAAACTGTCAAATAATGTATATTTGTGTTGTTCCTTAATACATCACATCGATACACATATATTCATATCCAGCTGATATTGATTAAAGAAGGCAAAAAGCACATGCCTGCGTCAGTACGTAAGGCTAGTCAGATGCTGGAGAGCATTCGCAGGTCAAGTTTTAACTTGTATTCGAACCTTGATTTGTATTAAATAAATCAAGAGTTGGTGTGGTTTATGACATGTCGACGTTAGTTTCGGCTACTTAAATTAAACGTAATAGCATAAAGAGATCCTTATTATTTTTACTTGATGCTGTCATTTAAAGATATTTATAAAATTATGCATTGCAGAAAAAAACAACGCTATAATATGATACAATAATGGGAAAATACACATCATGTTTTGAAATAACATTTCGATAACACAACTTCTTATGGATATGCGAACATGTTTATGATATAAACACATAAGTGTTGGTTGACTATTAAAAAACACATATTTGCAAATTAAGACTATTTCCAGTATCATTGCTATTCGATAGTCGAAACAAATAAAGTTGTTAATTTAATATTATATTATAAAACACGAGACTACACCAAGTACATCAAATTCAGTTCAATTGCGTTATTTATATTTATAATATATTCATGTTTATGACCAATCAATGTAGTCGAATTGTACTTTCATTCATATCTGTACTGGGGACTGTATGATTAGGTCTGGTGTTGTCAGCCAAGTTGGGCTGTAACAGCGTAAGTCGTAAAGTCCATTTAGCTAATACATTCGGGAAAAATAAGCCAAAACATGTGTTCTTCTACCTACATTCAACTGTCTGTGCGTACCGCTATGCTAGAAAATTTCGTAACAAAGTCAAAGTAATTAAATTGTAAGGTTTCTTTTCGCTATTCCCTATTTATCAACTAGCGTAACGTTGTATCTTTCAACAGTAGCTCTGCTTTCACACGGTTTGTGTTTCATGGATCAATGCTAAATAATGTATTTTTCATACACTGCTGCATGCTGCGTATAATAATATGAAACTAAAGAGTGGCCAGATTTTGAAAAAAAAATATGTTGATGAAATTGTTACCCTGCGATCGTAGATCTTGCTGGTGATGCCTCCTCCTGATACCTTACATGAGACCCAAAACTCTCCCTCGTGGTCTTATACTCCACATAGTGTCACTTGTGCCACAGTCGGACAAGTGTGGGGACTACCTATGTACATCACAGTTATTATTGTCATGGACTAGAGGACCAAAAAGGTTCCTATAGCTCCTAAATATTTAAGATTCATCTGTGTCAAACACACTTGTTTAATCTCCTCTGGTCTGTAAAGCAGTCTGGTATGTTTATTTACAAACGTATGTCTGGAAGAACGGTGGAATATGGCAATACCTAGGAAACGACTCTAAATTACTTGTTTGTCATTTGCCTTTTTCCTCAAATAATGCTTTCTGCCTGTCGCACTAACTTTCGCAAGCGGCGATTCAATCGCCTTTGCACAATACATGGCTGGGTTATATGAATAAGACAAATACTGAAATACAACGATCCCTTCATCCAACCTAAGTATTTACAAATATACTAACATAAAACTGAATGTTATGGATAAGAAAGGCACTGGATACAACGATTGATTCTTCCAAATTAGTTATAAACAACTATACAATATATGACTGGATACTATGGATAAAACAGGCAATGAATACAAAGACATATCATTCCAACCAAATTATAACAGCTAATCATTATGTTACTAGATACTATAGATAAGATGGATACGAAAATTCAATAATCTCATCGTCCAACCAAACTGTAAACAACTATACGTTTTAGAACTGGATACAACGAATCACATGATATTAGTCCAATATAATTATAAACAACTATTTTTGACAACATGTTTTGTCATCCACAATCAGCAACGGAAAGACTGAAATGTGACGTGGGTTTAACATGAGAAGGATTTGTGGAAAGGAACCAGACTTAAAGGCACACATGCTATTTCTTTATCCTTACATACAACGTCCGAAACAGACCAAAATTATGGCAATCCATATATATTTTAATGCGTTAATGCAATCAAAGACAGTTATTCACAATTTATGTTGTATCTGCCTGTACATCGCTCGGTACTTTGATAATGACGGCTTTGACATGGAACTGGTTTAAATGCATTAGCCTCGGAGACGTTGACAAACTACGAATAAGTGTATGCTTATATTACCGAGACCCCGGGTTGAATCCCGAGAACCGACATGGCAAAATAGTTATAGTAACTTTAGTAAAGCTCCCTTGCTAACGCTCAAACAAATATAAGGACTGTTTTCGACGAATGGTAAGTTCTGTGTCAGGATAATATGATTGACTGTGGTATCATGTCAGGTGTTTACGTTATAACTACTAATAATTTCACTACATCTGTTTCGCCGTCATTAGTGAGAACAATCTCCAAATAACGGAAACACGGTTGTATGGACGAAATCCCTCAACAGTAACCAAACAATGCTGTGCTGGAATGTTACTTTAGACATAGGATGCTAATTATTACCGTCCATTACACTTAGCCAGTGGGAACATAAATCTTTGATTTTCAAATACTGTAATGTAGTAATTGTGTATGTTATTAATATAGATACACCATTTTCATATGTATATTTTTAACGTGTTCAGTTGCCATCCAATTATACCAGAAAACTGATACATGGACGATACTTAAACCACTAACCGTATCATCGCACACTGAACTAAATAGATAACGGTAGCATGGAAGATATGACGTCAGAGATGAATAATTATTTCCTCACTAAGTCAATTTCGCAAACAGTTGATTTTCTTTTCAAAACAAAACACAAACATGAGAGCAATATTGATTTGCAACATGTGTTTAATGTCGGGTTTATATTACGCCATGCTATTACACTTAAATGCTAATTAACCACTGTAACACTTGTACCATCACATATTAAGCAGTGGCCAGATTGAACAAGAAAATATTAGCATATCCACTAGAACATACAACATATGGTAAAAAGAAAACTTGAAGTTGACAAATGTTCAAACTGCATACCTACTAACCGCAGCGCAATCGACGTTTGAAATGCAATATGTGTCAACATGTCTAAAGCTTTCTTTCGCAAAATATATTAATACACATTTCCCATGCTCATTACATAAATAGAAACAGAAACAATGGGATGCAACTGTCTGTGGTGCAACAGCTCACAGAATGTAAGAATTGTATTATGAAGGCTATTTAGTAAAGTTAAGAAACGCCTTTCTTGTTGTATATAAGCTTGAAAGTGAGGCTGTCTAATATATGTATCGTATAAGTAGCTGTATGAATGTCAGTGTTGCCTCTGATATAAGAACTGTATATGGATAACGTTTTACGTAGTTCGTGCTGGACTAAAGCGGCACGTGAATATTTATTAGTTGCTTTTCGACAGGCACAAAAACAACTTTATAACGAATAGTCTGAAAAGACCGTGTGCATTGTTTTATATAGAGCTCAAATTCCAAAGGAAGGGGCGATAAGACTTTGAGCACACTTTTATTTCATTGAACATTTGTTTTGTTTTAATTGATTTTTCAATATGTTATGTGACTATTTATCCATGTTTTCTAAATTTCAGCAGTCATAGGAATTGAGTCTGCTATGTTAACGGTTAACGGATAGAATGAATGTTTAAGCACACTGATGTAAAATACTGCTTATTCTGTCTACGTCAGTCAATGTACAATGCATTTTGATCGTCCTTTACAATGATCCCATCCTGGACATCACTTAACGAGTGTATCTAAGCGTTGAATATGTTTGCTTGTTTTACTTTGGAAGGAATAAATTGTGTGATAAACCATAATGTGCGCATTTTAAATACAAACGAGACAATACATTTGATAAGCCTTATTAACATTTGTAAGATTGAGTTTTGTACAATAAACCAAAAACCATGCATTTTGTACAAGGCAGTACCTAGCACATTTTGGTTCTGCATTGGCTGTTTTTATTCTATCTTCAGATACAAACTGCCAAACAAGCGTTTGCAAGACAAAGAAGAACCGAACAAAATAGACAAAATCGAAAACATATGAGTATTGTGGAATTATAATGTTATAATTAAGTACTACATCTAGTTTGTTGCTTGCATTCATCTGCATACGTATATGCTAATACGCATACTGGCATATAACACATTTTTACGTACACAAACAAACCATATTTTCATATTGAACATTAGATCCACATTGACTGGAAATATTCTATGTCTAAAGAGATTTATAAATAGTCTCGACATACTCATGTAGTA
The DNA here is from genome assembly GCA_007844125.1 of Sinonovacula constricta. Lineage (NCBI taxonomy): Eukaryota > Metazoa > Mollusca > Bivalvia > Cardiida > Solecurtidae > Sinonovacula > Sinonovacula constricta. The sequence goes on along the minus strand of CM017557.1, from coordinate 24,629,945 downwards.
GTATACTTCATGCGTATACGTCAGCCATTAATATCTTATTGAGTAAATTAGAATGCAATAATTTAAGCTCATAAAGGTGCAGATTTGTGATAGCATGTGCCATCTAACTCGGCTAAACTGTGTCAAGGTACGATTATTATGCTTTTTGACTAATAGACGATGAACGAGTGACAATGCCTTGACATCACCTGATAAAGTGTGTCACAATCGGATTGCACTCATTAATGTAAGGAACTCTCATGACTTACCTAATTTACCCTAGAAGTTGTTTTAGATGGCAGCCACCAATAACAGTTGACTCAAAACATATGATACGCCTTTTAAACTAGATATTAAATCACTGTAAAGAATGTACAGCTTGGGCGAACTACTATCTATTCATTTGTAAAGGTCTTCCAGCTGAAAAGTTTGTATTCGTTATAGGATCACTCCTGCATAATAGTAGCTGGAGATCGTTGTAATGACCAGATTTTGTCTCGGCGATGTCATTCTTTTAAAAAAAGAAATACATTTAATCATTATAAGCATTGTTCGAAATCACTCGTAATATAAAATGATCCATGGTAACCATCACTTCTGGCTAATCCTGTCCTGTTCCTATGTTTTCGTCGGTCTACCAAACAGCATAACAAGGCATGGACTGTTTGCCTCTGGTATTGAACTACACCATCATTGCATGTAAGGAATTTGAGATACAATAAAATGTGAATAGCTGTTTATTGTTCATTTGTGTCAATTGCAACGTAACGTAGATCTCCATGCATAATTTTCATTGCATACTCTGCACACAACTTGTATCGCTAACAGAAACGCGTACCTCGAAAATCGAAAATAGTATGCAGGTATTGCATTCACTAAAACAATAACTTGATTATCTATTTGTTGCACACGTACAATAGTCATTAAATGTTTAGTTTAATTAGGATATACACGCATCAAGTAGCATATTGACGCGCCATTCATGTGAACAACTTCTGCAGTAAACCACGTATCTTGATAGCTCGTGTGAAGAAAATTGTCACTTTGGAAATGAGTATCCAGTACAATGCAGTGTAAATAGTCGAGTTATATTTCACCTCAGTATATACGATGTGTGTTTTGCCATAATTTAAAAGAACACCATCAGGTTAATTATGATTTATTGTGAGAATATTAAGTTGCAAGATAGGTACAATTATACTGATTAACAGAGTATTGCTATATATAGCGCCGTCTTTACTGTCGACTTGTACTTCACAGCGTAATACATTTGTAGTATGACGATGCTAGCGATATGCATATGGATTTTTATAAAGAGGCAGACATCGAACAATCAATTGCTACGAAGAAACAAACTATAATTCTTCACAAAAATAGTTTATAACTACACAAACACACACACACAAACACACACACACACACACATACACACACACACACACACACACACACACACACACGTACACACATTCATTTGTGGACACATCGCAGCCAAAGTAACTGTCTTGAAAGATAGCTGAACTATTTAATAGTACCCACAGTGTTTCTTCAATATATTGTAGATATCTTATCAAACTACAGTTTTAATACATACCTTTTAGTAAATCATAAACACATAGTTTCAATATGTCGTGCCGTTCGGTACGTGTAATATGTTGATTAGGATGATGGTGATGATGATGAGTTCGATGTTGCTGTTGTGATTGTGGTTGCTGATGTTGATGTTGCTGCCGGTGCTGAAGCAGATGATGACGATATGTTAATGATATTGATGATGTTGTTGTTGGTCGTGGTTTTGATGATGCTGCTGCTGATGGTGATGATGGTGATGATGATGAGGACGATGGTGATGATGAAGAGGAGCAGGAGGAGCTGCCGGTGCTGAAGCAGAAGATGACGATATGTTAATGATGTTGATGATGTTGTTGGTGGTGGTGGTATTGATGATGTTTTTGCTGATGGTGATGGTGGTGATGATGATGATGACGAAGTTGATGAGGAGGAGGAGCAGGAGCAGGATGTGTTATTCAATCTTGCTATGTAATTTAACAGTTTCGATATTTCGCCAATCTGTGTAATGTTTGGAATATGTATATATTCATTTTTTATATAAATGAGGGTAGAAATAATCTTAGTTTATCAATAATTATTCCCAATTAGTAGGTGTGTCTCTATATCACTAAAATTTCAATTGTGTTAGCCTTACACTATGCACATATACAACCTGACATATTTTCACGAAGTCTGGTATGACACGTACAAGTCCAACAACAGACTTTATCATAATTATCGATGTATCGATTGCTTGTATCCTAAAATGTCTTAAGCACCGGTTGAGATTCGTTCAGGAGTTGTTATTGGTGTTTTAATTCAACCCAGACTTGTTTAAATTACGTATGACACTCGTAGTTGTTAGCTTCCTCAAAATAATTATCAAACCGAATGTTGATCCTCATGAAGATTTAACATTGTTGCGCGATGTATATTTTATTTATCGAATATTTATTCATAGTTGAGAATGTTTTTGGTACTAATCAATAGATTATCGATCATAATGTTATATATGTAATAATTGTAATGTATTATTGTCTTGAGAATAATACCAATGATGTAATTGTTGATTAAATTCAGGTTTTACGCTATTGTGTTACTCTTTGCTCAAATAAAACATGTGTCAAATAAGCCTTATCAGTGTTTCTGTCTACCAACTTTAGCTACGTGTACACAGATGACGCTTTATTTTGATCGAGAGGCAATTCTATAGTTTCGTCTGCTCCTCATTGATCAACGATATGACGATTTTACTAACAAAAATGAACACACAGAAATTTACTTCCCTGTTACGTTATAACTTGTCAGATGCTTAGCAAACAGAAAGGAACGCAATGGAACCGTGTTTCAGCACATTGAACCAGCTTTTCTGTTATGTATTGATTGCAGTTTTCGCGTTCTTGTATGCACGTGCGATTGTTACACAAAAAAAAAACTTGTCTTAACTGACCATTTTGGCAGTACATATATCATTGACGTCAAATGTGTGATTATATTGATACAGTTATGCCAGATGCATAAATTCGAGACAGTGTTTGGTTATGTGTGATTCGAGCAAGGGACTTATCGAATGGCTGACCAATCATTTATGCTCAATGCCCCACTAATTATTTGTTCCCGAACAACACGTATGTTATACTTATGTTAAAAGTAAGAAGACAAGATAGGACATTTCACAAAGGTCCCATGTCATTGAAATACCTTTTATTTGGCCATTCTTACGCTGAAAGTTACGACAGTTCCGTCGTCAAATGGAACATTTGAACATTTTAGTATATGATATATAGTAGAACCTATATACAGACAGATGCATAACGACATCTCTTGACTTCATCACGACGCCATCATTTGAAACGTCTTGCGTTGAGAATTCATTACTAGCAAACCACAGGACTATTAACTTTCAAAACTTTCTACGAGTCTGACATCTTTAAGTCAACTTATCATTAATAAGGTGTCAAAAGACCAGCTAGGCTGAACACTTCAATAGTAAACTGCTGGTGCAGCTGCACAACACGTCCGGTTGTATTCCTCTGTCCACGGCTTGCCATGAACCCTGGCCTGCAGTATCAGTCACGCTGTGACTAAAATGCGCAAGGTAATGCAATTGTGCTTATATTCAAAACAAATATATAAGTTATGTACAGCATAAATGCAATTTGTTTGGGGTAGCAGATCCTCTAAATAACGTCTCTGATGTTTAGGACTGAATTAGTAAGTAGTCATTTCTTCCTTCATATTCTATGATATCAAACATTGTTTAAATTCTGTTGGGGTGTCACCCACATTTTGATTTTTCGACGTATTGGGTGGGCATACTGAGCGAGTAAGATTCTAATCTTCGATTTGGAGGCATGATGATTTGTGGCATGGCATACGTTTACAGTGTTAACAAATTTACAGCAAAACAGATGGTGAAACGTTTTTTGCAGCAGAAAGCACACTTTTTATCACTTTAGGAAATAAACATAAATTACATCATGCTGATGACTAAGTTAAATGAACACAACAGTATGATATTAGACCTGTCAAACATTTGTGTGACAAGGCACTGCAGTTTCCTGTTTTTCATAGGTTTCCGGATGAAATGTTTGTCGTAAGAGGAATACTAACTCTACAGGAAAGCCAAAGTAATTACGCTTATTAAACGCTTTAATGATTATGTCTTTAACTTAAAGCAATTGCTGACGACTTCTTTTTTACTTGCCCACATTAATTGGTGCAATCAACGGTTTGTGTATTCATTATTGATGGCAAATTGATGGTCAAAAGACATTTTCGCATATTTTATCAGGAACACCATTCAGCCTTTAATTTTCATCGACTGGGTATTGAGTTTCATTAACACTGTATTCCCGTCACAGACTATAAACCAGTCCCGACGGTTAAAATATAGAGCAAACCTCATATCAACCACAGTTGGCGCCAATTACTTTCTCAAATTAAATATGTGCTGTCAAATTTCGTATTTTATCGCAATTGGCTACATTGGCGATCGCCAGCGTGAGGTCCGACAACGTAAGTATCCAGTTTCTTTCATCGAAATCCTGAGATCGTTCATCGAAGATAGATCTGAGGTTATCCAGATACAGTAGTTAATGCAGTATTCTACTTTATGGCAGGACCAATCTTACAGTCCGTTTGTAGAATAAATAATCGGTCTGCTTAGTAAGTACATACTCTGTGATTCTATGTTATGCCTATTATGTGAGAAACAATATCGAATTCGCTAGAGTAAGTTAACGTCTATTCAATGACCTTTCAATTATAAAGATTATTGTGGCATTGGTTAAACACGGACTTTATAGGAAAAGTAAAGTAGAGATCTGAATTTTAGATTACCTTATCGTAATACAAGAACCAATTCCTAATAACACGTAATACATACATCAGATGCTCGCACCACACTTGGCTGCATTTATTCACATCAGATAAAGTGAAAAAAACTATCATCACAATTTGAAACGCAACAATGTATAATTTCATACGATTTTGTTTTTCTTTTTAAATATGACTAAAATGATTTGTGCAAATCAATTCTACAACAATTTTGCAATAAAGTGTAACAAATCAAAATCTCTTATACTTGCTTTATAAAAATCCTAATAAAGGACACTTTGTGCCAGATACACATTTTACGCTGCACGTTTCATTTTTCTTGCCGTGCAAGAGTTCCCCATCCGGTCAGTAAAAATCATGCATGTAATAAAAGACACATAGGGCTGATGTTCCTTGGGTGCGCCAGTTGTATTACAAAACCATATGTGTTGTCATCTAATCTCGTATCTAATTTCGTATTATATCTCGTATATAATAGTGCATTTTTCTCACACTTATCTCATATATAATGTCCTATTTAATATTGTATCTAACTTTGTATCTTATCTCGTATCAAATATTGTAGCTAATACTGTTTTTAATCAATAATCTGAACTCGTCTAATTGTAACTAAACTCGTATCTAAAATTGCTTCTCATATAGTATATATTAGTATATATAATCTAAATAATCTATAATCTATTATTTGATCTAATCTCGTACCTAATCTCGTATCTTATATTGTATCGAATCTCGTATCAAACCTCATATCTTATCTCGTGTATAATATGGTATCTAATCTCATATCTAATCTTGTATATAATTTTGTATATAAACTCGTATATATTCTCGTATCTTATATTTTATCTAATATTGCAATCTTATATCTATTATCGTAGCTAATCTTGTATCTAATAGTGTGTCTTATCTCGTATGTAATTTTGTATACAATCTCGTACAAAATCTACTATTTTATCTATTATCGTATCCTTTCTCGTCTCTAATTGTGTATCTTATCTCATATATATTATTGTAATTATTTAAGATTGTTTTGCCTACATATTTGGTTAAACAAAATGTTAAACACACTTTGCATGAAAATGTGCGTAATTGATCATCGTAAATCAATAGTAACATGTATATAGAGATTCAATATCAAGCAGGTTCGAACAGTGTATTGTATACCGTTATATAGAACCGTGACAAGTTTAAATTTACAATATATAGTCAGTAAGCACCACGTACATATTACTATGCAATGTAAGGCAGCACAACATGTATAAGTAAAATTGCAAACCAATATTGTACCAGCACTTGGATACAATTAAATGTAAAAAAATGATATAAAACAATAATTATATGAAAGTATGAAGTATGATACAGCAGACTGTAATGCAGTAGTTTACAAGATAAAAAAAAAATAACTTTAATTTTGGAAAAACAATCTTGAACAAAACAAACAAAACATCTTCAAATATCTTAGTCAAGAAGTTTTATGTACTTCATAAATAACGGCAGCACTTCAAAAATGTCGCAATATGTCCATTTGTTCAATTAAATGACTGTATAGCACGTATTTTGTTATGAAATAAGACACACACACACACATGCACACACACACACACACACAAACACACACACACACACACACACACACATACGCACACGTCTACATTTTACTAATAAAAGTGGTTTCTGACATTGATTCAAAATTTAACACTGTATTTTGTAAGTAGAACCAAGTCTCCACATACTTGTTAGAGTACACGGTAGTCCAGGTAAATGCTATATATTAAATATACTAAATAGCCTAAATATACATTGAAATGAATAAGTGATTGACCATTATAACCAATTGTCGACATTTTCAAACAGCCTAAATGTGTGACATTTAACAGTCAAACACTTAAAATGGCATAATATGTGCCAGTTAAGCAATAGTTTAGTTGATAGAAACTTGATGACAACAACAATACATATATATGTAATGTATGCATTGTTGTTGTCATCAAGTTTCTCTCAACTGAACTATTGCTTAATCATTATCATGTGACAAGCTTTAGTCCATCATAAATTAAACTGCATCCATAATTCATCAATTTCAAATCTATTCTTGACTTTCAATTTAGATATTGTCTCACTATTATAAGGTATGTCGGTAAATGTCTCGGGTTTTGTTTTTCGGAAATAGTGCTAATTTCGCTTATTAATCGATGTAACAGTTGTATCGTGTGTTTGTTGTAATCTTGCAAAAATATTGTTTATTTGCATTGAGGCAGTATAATTATACTTTGCAGACCAATAATGTGCAGATTAAAAATTAGTCTTATATTGAAATATTGACCTAATGAGTTATTTTTGACAGAAGAGTGCACTTTAAATTTACAACTTTTACCGACATAATGGCATCGCTATTGTAACAATTTAAAAATTACATATTGAATATTGTATGTCATTTCATTGAAGACCATACATATGGCATCATTGTATAAACGTCGTTATTCAACAAATCTGTTTTCGCTGTAAAATGACTGCTATTACAACAAAGGATCTAACGTTCATCACTAAACAGACTGTCAAAAAACTAACAGACACATTGAAACGTCATCTGCGCCCGGATGTTAATTAAAATATAGTTTAAATTGCCATGACTTTTAATTCAATGTAAGTATATATTCGTTATGACATTCACAATCTCAAAACGTCGTCATTACTTGTTGGAGTCTTACGTTGACGGGATATATTAGTTTACACCTTTTGAAAATTCTCCTGCAAGTACGACCGTTCAAATTCGATAACTGTTGTTTTTATTCGTGTAGTGTCTCGTCAATAAGTCTTACGTATGGCCAACACATTAAGAGAAAGTGAACGTCAATACGTACACAGAATATATTCGTATTATTATATATTATGTAGTTTGTTATTAACCTGTACAAAAACCCATTAAACATAATAGTTTGGATGCTATTGTAAGTAATACGCTATACACTGAAATATGAGAAGTAAATGTACATCTGTTTCAAACTATGTAACGTTCAAAAGGTTTCAGAAAGACAGCCATCACTCTAACTATTTAAAATTGTCGGACATTAATTACTTAGTCAGTTAAGACAATGCTTAAACAAGATAATCTAAACATCATCCATACTTAATAAAATGGCATGTTTTTTTTTTATTTTGACACTAGCGTGGTAAGGTAAATCTCACCACATTTCATATCTGTCATGATTAACTATGCATAAATGATTTACATAGAAAAACATAGATTTATTAATATACACTTAGCTAATTATTTCATTATTCATGTAGTCGTAGCTTTCTTTGTAAGTAAATTTAGTAATTATAATATAAAGATTATTGTTTTGACATTTAAAGTTTTGACATATTTGATGGGTAGATGCAGTAGTTCTTAGATCTAAATATAGTTTAAAGTTTCTTTAGATGTAGGTCATCATCTTTTATTGGACGTTTACAACATAAACGGAAGCAACGCTTTCGACGTTTGTAACACTATTAACAAATAGTTTCTCCTCTGTGGTCAAGATTTGTTTGTTGTTTTACCGTTTCATAGTTTTAAGTCATATAATAAAACAATACGTATAATGCAAATAACAATCTTTTTTGTAATTACCACTTATCCGAAAGAAAGCATGTTAATTGATAGCCGCTAAAGTAAACATCTACACAATACAGTTTATTGATACAACTATTAAAAGGTCATAGGTTTGGTACAACACATATTTAAACAATATTTGTTGACTCGAGGCAAATGGCAATAATGTGAATGTATCTGTGTAATTTTACTCCATTTCTCAAATTGATTTTTGTACTACATGGGTATGGAAGCACTACAATGCCTGCATGACAACATAAGATAACATGATAATAGGCAGACAATATGTCTACAGAAACACTTGGCATAATATTCTGCTACGCATGAAGCATGCAAAAGAAACATGCATGTATCGTAGTTAATCATCTCTGTTCTCGTCATGACAGGATATGGTAGCGATGTCGGTAGAGGGTAGAGTGTCAGTTCCAGATAAGGGAACAACATGCCAAAATCGTTAAAATGGTAGTGGTATAGCTCCGTTGGTAACGCTCAAACAAAGACAATTATTAAGTTAAGAACCTATGAACTAAGCAAAGTACTGAATAAAAGGAATAAGATAAGCACTCTACTATAGATACGACCAGATACCGACGTATGTTTATTTAGGATTCGTTGTTAATATAAAAAAATAATAAATTATAATTACTTAATTATAAAGCTTTCGGGTCACGACATAAATAAGTTAATTTGACTATGAATGTATACTTAATTAAATACCCTGTTTTCTTACATTACGTTTTATGTAAATATATGGTGATATTTTATTATGTTCGAATAGGCAAAGTCGATTGGCAACTCATATGGATTTATGCAAACACACCTAGTGTAGTTTAAAATATTCGTTAAATCCTTCGAACAAATTATAAAGAGTCGTCTTGAAGAAGTAGTTTGTAGATTATTGACAACACTATGTTCTAGTTTAAAGTAGGTAAGTATGACATAAACCATTTGATATTGCGTTTTGATATCTACTTGAGACATATAAGTGTCAATACTACGCAGTTTACTGTTTAAGGTAATGTTCGATCACTTTTCAATTTTATTGCATATTTCCATTAGAATGTGAACTACGTTTTAGGTCTCGGTAGCTATCCTTTATACACTGGAGCTGTTGACAGAATAGGAAATGCATAGACACAATGTACAACAAATCGTTATTTTTAACAAAGTCAGGATGACGTCTTTTTTTTTAATTACAATCATATCGATTATGTACGCTTTGCTTTGCAAACATAGGAATAAGTGCAACGTAAGTGTTTCTAGTGACCTTTTTATAGTAATCAAACAGTATGTTGGATGATTGGTTGGTTGTTTAGTTCGTTACTGGTTGGTTGGCGGTTTAAATACACACACACTTAGGTTTTTGTATTAAGAAATTAGGCCGATAAATACGACATTGAATACTCTTAACATTTAAGTGAAACAGAAATAACATAGTTGTTTTGTTGTTTTGTTGCAGAACTATGAAATGTTATAATTGCACAAAGTTTGAGGTACGTACAGTCACAACCTATATCACTGCAGGCCTATAAACATACAAATAATACGATGTTAACAAATAACATGTTTGCTATCCAGGTAACAGTAACTACTATTCGGATAGTATCTGGTTAACCGGATGTTATGGCTACATGTTCATGACAGTATGATAAAATGATAAGTACCTTTGTTTTAGTGCATTGTATTGCAGTTATTTTAAGAATCTGACGTGTAATTCAAACCTTTGGCTGTAACATTTTAGAGCTGTTTGAATTGTGTACATGAATACGTGGGTAAAATCACGGCATAAAAAACACATCAGATGTTGTGGTACCAAATTGAAACCTCTTTGTTGAAAAATAACAAGTATAGACAATTTTACATATATAAGCATATGCCTGTTCTTTGTACAAATACAAAAAGTTGGATGGAAATTAAAACATGTTTCGGATTTTGAAGATAGGTCGCAAAAATTACAACACTAACGTTAATAAAGGCATAAACAAATACATTTTTTTTCAAAATGCAAAGTTATCGCGCTGACGCGTAAGACAATTGAAAAGGCGTGATCGAATTTACAGTCCTTTTGATTACTGTCAACTCGTGACGTTAATTTGTGCTCGGTAACATTATGAAAAATAAACAGAAACTCGTGAAACACGTCGAGCGGAAAATCGCGGCCCAGAAAATTGTCGATATCACAGAGAGAAGAAGAGTTAAGACAGGTAAGACATCTCTCCAGTCGTGCCCTATATAGGTGAGACTACTTGAGTAGTCTTCATACCATTTACGTGAGATTGCACAGTAGGTATAACATCGGGATTTTAGTACCTTTCTTACATATAATATGCCAACTGCGGATAAATCCTCGGCTTTTCATGAACTGTGTTTTTTTTTAAACTTATTAGCTCTTAACAATACTACGTTTTATTGTGTTGGTAGGTTGTTTTCTAAATTTCGATGTTTTCTTTCGTATTTTTTTTACATTTCACTTTTGACACTTTTGGAACATGATGTCATGGTATTATATGCGATATTTAAATTGATCATGTTATATATCAGCGCTTGGGATGTATTATTTTTTCTTATAATTCATTACCGCTTGGGCTGTTTTATTTGTTCCTATAATATCTTATAATATATTAGCGCTTGGGCTGTTTTTTTTTAATCTGATCTCTCGTTTGTTTTTTGTTTGTTTTTACGTTGCCGAGGATTTTATCTACTGTACATACTGTACATATGTTTATAGCTTATTTTGTTGCTAGTTGTTATGTATGTATATAAGTTCATTGTATCTGTTTTATCTCCCGATGCAGGTGCTTACTGTTAGTTGTTTTACTTTGACTGAATGTTGTTATTTACACTGTTTGTTTGCTAGAAAAACCTTCAGGAAGTGCGAGGTCGGAGCGCTCCACAAACCAGTTTTAAGCATCCCAGTTGGCCCTTTTGCCCATTGACCGTTCCAAGGCGGTAACGGATGTTTTGTCTTAATGTTTGTTATGTCTCGTCCCTGTGTTTTTGTCACATTTACATTAACCTTGTTTGCCTTTGTCTACTGGTAGTAAAGTTTAAATATCTGTGAAAATTTTAATAGGACCTTTCTTATTTATCTATTATGAAAGATGTATGTTTGTTAAGATACGGGTAACGTTCTGTTATTTAAAAAAATAACGCGAAATTTGATAAGATGTATCCACAACGAGCAGGCAGATTGGTTGTTGAACCGTCTGTCGATCCATATATATGTCATCTTTCTGTCATTACCAACAACGAACATCATGTCTCGTTTAGTGTTGCGACAGATTCTATTCAAGCCTACATCATCTATCTGAAAATCCTCGAGCGCTTGTCCGTCGTCCGAGGGGACAGACATCTGTCTTTTTGCCGTCATCAAGGACATAGATTCTTGATAATTTCGCGTCTGTGCAGATATCAGTCGGAGCTGAAACGGGTCTTTTATTCATAGTTTTCTCAATTCGCTTTATTTTTTTACCTTCCGTCGTCAAAACAACGACCCGTGCTGTATTTTCAACTTCTGCATACAGTTATCCATTGGACACAGCAATGGCGGTACACGAACCGGATGTTTTGATTTTCTTTGCGATCTCTAGCTTGTTGTTCTTAACACCAACGAACCAAATATCGTTTTGTGTCGGTACGGTGCCGACTACAGAGTCTACTGTAGCTACAGCTATCCTATGCATTTTTTAAGTGAGTTCCAATTCTGATACTCGACGAATAAAAGTGTCATCGTTTCATTTGTATGCAGAACCAAACTTCCGTCATGGAGAAATACACCATCGACACGAATATGTTAAAAGCCGCCGCCAAAAGGCGTCTCCAATACCTGGCGACATATTACCCGACCGACCTCCTTTATTGCCGACTACAGTTATTCTATCTGTACGCCTGGCAAAATATTTGTGCGGAAATTTTCTTTTAGTGCTGCGTTTATATTGGCATAGTCCCTAGTTAGCTCGTGGAATACTTGTATGGACTTACGATACTGAATAAACAGAGAGTTGTCGTCATTGCTTGTAAAGCAACGTTCCAAAATTGTCATTTGCATTGGCAATCTGCTCTATGGAGTGGTAAGAGGCTGTTTATTTAGTCTCAAACTCATTTTCGAGTTCTCGTTCTAATATGTCCAACGAACTTTTCAGCTCACCTTCAATCTTGTCAAAATGACAGTTTATTTTTTTCTCTCGTTTGCATCACCTTGATGCGACACAGGCAAATATCTTCCATCATCTTTTCCTTTTCGAATTCTTGTTTGTTTCTGAGAGCGTTCAAGTATTGTGAATAAAGTTGATAAGGCTTTAAAAAAGCTTTTCTCGTTTGACTTTTCTACAATATCCTGTATTGATACCGTCTTAGAGGAAGGATGCTTCGCATGGCAGCCTAGTCTACACAGCAAAATTTGGTGGGTTGTTCAGATTTCCACCAATTCCTCATTGACATGTAATTAGCATGCTCTATATTGAGGAAGACTTTCGCTTCCTTTTTCGCCTGGTGCTGTCATTGTCCTTCTAAAACAAACATACTGATGAGTCAGTCAGTCCTGTTAAAAAAAAGACAAAACATTCAACATAAGATTAAAATTTAAAGTCTTTGGATTGTTTTCAATCATTGTCTCATCATGAAATTTAACATTGTTGTGCAATTATAGTCCGATGGAAGAGGACAGAAACTGTTTATTTCACACGGTGTTTGAGTTGGCAAATATAAGTACTGCTCTCCGTCGTAGGGCTAAGAGCTCTCTGGCAGATCTACAAAAACTAACTCTTTACTTGCAATCATGTACGTGTATACTTATAAACTTCACTTTAATTATCATTAAACCATATTTCTATCTGCCGAGTATAACATCGAAATAAGCATGTGTGCTGTTCTTCACACACCTTAGTACAACTAATAACCATAGACATGAATAAGGCTGTACACATGACATTTCCGCATATAAATATGCTTCTTATTCAGCCACTGTGAATACTAGAGTTGTTTTTCTATATTTAGAAAACTAGTATAGTTCTAACTCTACTGCCATGTAAATAACTTTATAAAATGCGTCTAAATGAGTTGAAATAATATCGTTTTCCATTGTTTAAGTAAGAAAGAAAATACAAATACCGGATACAAAGTGTTTGTGGTCTGTCAGATTAGCCTGCCGCAATCACTCGGTGATTAGATGTCAAAATCTAGTGCTTTATCTTATGGAGCTATAAACTTGTTCTTATAAGCGATGTAGGGGGTGCGATTGTATTTTATATGATCGTATGTTTATTGCTTTACATGAAGTAATGTATCAATATTTATTTTCAACATATATAAATAATTCAGCAACATTGAACTGCCACTTCACTGACAGTTTCATCGGCACATAGCAAATATTATATGGTCTTGTTAAAACAGAGGTACTTTGGAAGTAAGTGTTACGTGCATACATGTATTTGCTTAGGCTTTCCTTAAATCCTAAGATAAGATGAATATAGATTTATAGCTCTGCATAATTGCGCCATAAATTGTGGACCCTGAGTTTCTGAAGTGTTTTCTCGATAACAACGCATTAAAATTGGCCAAAACATTACAACGTTTTTTATGCGTTGCAATGATAGCTGTGGCCAATTTAAGTACTACGTGTATGTGGCCTTCAATAAATAATCTTTCATAAATTTGTTAAAGATAACTTTCGTAACACAAATAAATCTTCAAATAACAATTCAAATCAAGAAATATATCACAAAGAAAACGGACCGCCAAAAACAAGAGCAATTATCTCATACACTGATGAGCGCCGATCAAATAGTCAAAGCATTAATTATGTTGATATCGGTTTGTAAACAATGTGCAACCTGCGATGCATACTAAGACATTGGTACATCAATCTATAACGACTAAGAAGTACATTCGGTCAAGCCTTGGACTGCCATGTAAGAGGACATACGAGCAAATTGTTTATGGCCGACCTTACAACACCCCTTTATTTGTCAATCTGCATGTTTACCAATATTATGTCAAGTACATATAATTGCAAATTGTTCAACGTGTTATGGAATCATAAAACAAGGTGTACAACGTGTCGTTCAAAGTAGTTATTGTTTTAAGAAGCACAGTTTTACACACACTCATCGTTTTGATGCTAAGTGACTTTAACCAAAATACGCGACATGTTGCAATCCAAAGAGTTCAGTGACTGTACATGAAATGATAATAATGTGTGGAAAATAAATATGGATTTATGGTGTGATAAACCTACTTTAAAATGATTAGGAAAAGTTTACGAGCAGAAGGGATATCACTTAGGTAGCATCAACATCTAACACATAGTTTTCAATTAAAATAAAAAGAACAGTTGTTCACATTTGGTGCAACCTAGTTGTATCTACTCTGATTGTTCCTTTGAAAGTAAATACCTAAAGTGGAATGCACTAATATTGACTATTTTCATTTGAGGGCCATCATGGTTAGTTTATTGTAACGGTTGAATGTTGCAGATAATCACAGTTTATTTAGGTTGGAACTAACAATTAATTTCTTACCATGTTTAGTTTTAAAACAAAAGTTGATGTTGTTCTGATACAATGATTCTTCAATACAGATTAGAAGTAAGACACATACTACTGAATACGTTACAAAATGATTCATTCTTCAAGACAATTGTTACATACCAATTATAATATGTGTACCAATCGCTTTAACCACGATGCTGCCACAAATCCTCGGCCCCAGGGTGATGCTACCCAAGGTTCTTCCTTGAAACTCCTGAATCATAAATGCGGGGATACACTTTACCGTAAGCCATTGTATCCTCTCTCGTTAGCATAGTGTCTATTGTAAAATAAAGGGAGAGCAGTGTAATAACTTGTCATTATATTCATGCAGATTGTATTGATTGAGTTATATCCCCTGATTTGACCTAATCGTGTTTACGTTTCAATTCAGTTTAGCACATTTCCCGAGAAGTATTAATAGATTGTCGTTATGACACTGAACAAATTGAACGACAGATTGTTAGAAGAATTGACTGGCGGGAAAGATTTAGAATAGGCCTATACAAGTTTGGTATAATAATTATGAAGTTAAAAAAAAATTACAACCTTTTATTTGTAGCCTTTACCTTATTTTGAAGGCTACATGTGTGACTGTGTTTATTGGCACATTGTTGCGACCGTAATGTGTGATTAGTTGTTTGTATTGGAAATCTCTTTTTATCGGTTTTCGATGAAGAAAGTATCCTATCGATTAATATGTCGACGCTACAAGTCTCTTTTATATACATTATAAGTGTATATTTTTAACATTTTTGGCACTGATTTCTTTTCCATTTTATATATTTTTATTATCGGTCGAAAGAAAAAAAAAATGTTGATCGTCATGGCGTGATGTTGTTGTTTTAGATATTAGTTGATATTAATGATGCCGCCGCTATACGCTTGCTGTTCGCGCTGCTGTCTGTATTGTTGTATTTGTTGTCGCTTGAAATCCTGGTAAATCACAGTGCTGTCTCAGGACTTTCTTCATACAATTGTCTTTAATACAAAAACAATAGGTTTACCTTCTTTTTACTCATCTATTTCTCTTAAAATTTGAAGAAAATGTGGACTCATATTAATCAACATTAATATTAGCGTGCATAATAAGATATTTAACTCAAATACTTATAATGGTTACTGGTATTAATATGTCTCTGTCTCTGTCTTTTTTTCTGTTTCTTTGTTTATCTGTCTCTCTCTCTCTGTCTCTCTCTCTATCTCTCTCAGCCCTCTCTCTTTCTCATTATTAATAGGTTCTTTTTATCACCATTTACGTGGCACATCTGATGACATGTTGAGAGAGTGGGGAGAAAATTCAGCATTTATCTTGTGACAACGTTGTTTTTCGATAGAACATTGTTTTTCTAACCCTTTAAGGCGTTAATTTTCGATGATATGCCTTGTTCTTGTTTATATTCTAATGAAGCTATATGTCAATGACATACATTGGTCGCACCGCTTTCTTGGCAACAAAATATATCAAACATCTTTATTGTTCGACTTTGCATTTTTTTCATATTTTATCTTTGGACGACTGTAAATATCGATGAAAAAACTGCTATTTCGTATAGTTTGATCCTGTTTTAAATTGTATTTTTCTGAAAGTGTGCTAGATACTCACAGATCCCATTGGCATTGGTTACTCTACTTAGTGTATATCAATTGTTCTGAAGTTACAATTAGCACCTACTATATAATTAAATTTCATAATGATGCAATTGAATGGTCAAAACCATAGTCTATTTTGGCATTAGGTCAGTTCTTAACATACTTTCTCACACTCAGTAATACCATGTCGTGTTGTTAGTTTTTGACTGACGACCTTGACTGACGTTAAAGATGTCGACTTGTCACTTGTCAGGCCCCGACTGCTCTGGTTTGAGTCCATGTTTATAGTTTAAACTGTACATTTTGTTGCATTTACTTTTTGAAATCCTGAGTTATGTGTATTTCATAGTGAGGAGTCTCTTGTCACTTGTCAGATGATCGCACCACACTTAGATGTAATGCTTTTAGAGATTGCAATAAAGAATTTGCGCAACGTTTTGTGTCCATTTTAAACATTTAAGATAAAACACCAGCTGGTTGTTTACTATCAAGCGTTGTGTAAAACGCGAAAATGTATTTAAATATATCTGCTTTCTAGCAAATTTTAGTAAAATACACTGTGCTATTAACACCATTTATAGTGCGCGTATCATTGTCCCTCGCAGTGAAAGACCCGTCGGATTGAGGAGTAATCATAAATATAAAGAAAGATGCATCCAGATATCCTTTGATGCGCCATTGGTATTACAAAGGCTTTTGTGTTGAAAACCAATCTCGTATAAAATTAATATTACTCCAAATGATTGTACCTGCGTATTTAGTAGAAACGAATGATTAACATGCATTGTGTGTTTATGTTTGTATATAATTATATGAACGGATGTATTTGCTGATTTAGTATTTAACGATTTTTATAACATTTTTATAAGTAGCCTCTTTGTTTGTTTTCGTTGACCATATTTAAGACATTTAAGCGGTTAAGCAAGTATAAATCATGAATACTCGTATGCTATATACTTGTTTGTTTGTTAATTGGGTTTATAGTCCCAACAAAAGTAGTTTAGTTATGTGGAGACGGCGTTCTCTTGAAGCAGATATAGTCCTGCCTTCACTGTGTATATAACATGCCCTAAACACTTGACATGATACACACCAAGTCACATAAGCCTGACACCGGGCCATACAGTCGTGGACTTACCCTTATACATGTTTGATCGTTATACATTACAGTGAATTAATACTTAATCAAAAGTATGTTAACATACACTGATTAGTTGACGAGATAAGTTATAATTATCATCATTGACAACAGTTTGTCTCATAATATGAACATGTTTAAGTCCTGGTGGTAGTTTAGCCTCAGGATCTGAATGCATATGACTTAATTTTATTTTATATATGCAGTGCGTTAACAGGCTTTTGTATAAATTGACATTCGTGTTTAAGTCCAGTCTACATGCGAATCCTGTTTTCAGTTAAATGTATTCTTTGCTTATGGTATGTGTGATATTTTCAACATTGTTTGTATTAAAATAACTTGCATGTGAAGGTTTGTTACTGTTTTAAAACATATAATATTATATGCGCATGAACATGTATTATGTGTTTTGTTATATTTGACATATTTTCTCAAAGTTATGTTACAGTAAGAAAGAACGTATAGTGTTGATGCAAACTATTTACTTGATATTCTGTAAAATAAGATTCAGCAATGTTTATTCACCTATACTTATTACATGATTGTGATTCTATGTAATTTCTAGTATATTAAGAATGCTTGCTTAAAGATGTATTGAAATGTTGGCTGTTTAAAAACTGTAACTAGATTGTATTTATGTCTGTATCAATGTTCTGCTTACCCTCTGTAAGAAATACGAAATTTGCTTTTATTAACTGTGGACGCTTTTAAATTCATACAATAATTCATGTAAAAGTAAACAAAAATGTTAAGGACAACGTCACATATTTGCCAACTCATTACCACTTTTAATTAACACCTTGCAAAATTACAAAAAGGTTTACCAGAAAAAAATTCTTACAAGCAAAATATTGCATTATAAGTAAATCGAAGGCTGTTGATGGTTTTAAGTACATATATAGACACATTCTGTTAAATACAATTTATATTTTTTAGATAAGGGATACCTAGTTATGGCATACACACCACTGTTTAGTTAATGCTAGTGAATACACTGGTAAAATAGATATAACGAGATGATTTGTGTCACAATAACATATATATAAATATGTTACAGTCAATATCATGTTGTTTAGTTACAAATGTCGTATTAAACATTTAAACATGTAAAAGTCCTAAAGGATAATGTTCCAGTAAATTGTAGTATGAATCATTCTCCACAGTTTTCAAAAACTCTTTATTTGCATAGTGTATGTGAAATAACAAGGTAAATAATAAAGTAAATGTCAAGATATAGTTTTACGGACATGGATAGTGTGTTATTGACCTCGGACTGCGTCACATTACCCAGGTTCTAAAACTTATATGTTAATCGGAACACAAGTCTTTATTTAAAAACTATATAAGTTCTAGTGCATGATTCATTCCTTCTTATTGTGACTAAGTCTAGCAATGCTAAATAACTATATTGCACTGTTTGTGATAATATTATCTTCCATCAAATCAATATCTAATGCTTTGAAATGTAAAAAAAAATCAGATGTACACATAGGCATCATTTCATACCACACGTATTCACACCATAAGTCAATAGATGATTCTCTCCACGACTTACCTCCCCTACTTTACTACATTACACTCACCTTTGGCTTATAACCTTTAGATGCCGACCAATCGTTCCTCATGCCCTGTTCGAGCTCTAGATATTAGTGTCATCATTATTATTATTATAAAAGAAACACCTTAAAAGGAACCTGTCCTCGGAAAATTCCAGGAGAAACTTAGTTAAGAATAAATTCATGTTTGGTCGATATAACGACGTTTACCAACGTTGATTTGAAATATTCAGCAATTAAGTTAACTTGGAAACCCTTCAATTATGACTGAATTGATGCTTGTCATCGTTTATTTTTAACATTGGCTTACACGACGAACTTAAATCACGTTAATTCAATTTAGGAATTTGATTACTTTGTTTATGTATATCGAGTGTTCCTTTTGTGCAACGTTTTCCTTTTCATTCATGTATAACATCATTTAAATAAATGAGCTCGCCTAATACTTTTAGTGTATACTTATTTTTAATTAGTAAATATACCATGAGCCAAGTCAGTCATAAAGATGAGTTTAACATCGCAACCGATATGTTAAGAAGTTCTAACATAATGGTACGGGTCACCAGCATCAACGCTTACAGCTGATATTGTTGAAGAATGACCAGGATAATATAGAAATAGACCTACCGAGGCAGGACCGGTCAGCTGGAAGACTTGAACATAAGGTTTACTCAGACTTGAACTCCACACATTAGAAGGTTTTTAATATGGTTGAAACTCATAAAAAAACACTGCGTCAGAAGCGGAAATGCATGAATTGTTACCGAGTAAAGTAAAGCTGTTATGTCCTAGCACATGGTTGATCGAAATATGCGATTCTGATGATTTAAACATTTAGCATCGAGTCCGATATTTTAAGAAGTTCTACCATACTCGTACGGGTCACCAGCAGCAACGCTTACAGTTGGTATTGTTGAAGGAAGACATGGATAATATAGAAATAGACCCACCGAGGCAGGACAGGTCAGCTGGAAGACTTGAACAATTGTTTATTCTGACTTGAACTCCACACTCTAAAGGGTAGTTAATATGGCTCGAACTCAAAAGAACATTGTGACAGAAGTCAACCTCTCAGAAATTGATGAATTGGTATCATACGATGTGAAGCTGTTATGACCTAACACATGGTTAATCAAAATCTGTTTTACTTTACAATGTTAGTGTTTATTCGTGTATTTCATCAATGTTTTTAGAACCAATGATGCGTCGCTTTTACAAATGTATGACAATCATGTAATTCAAACGTACACAAGAAGTTATTTCTTGTAACCATTTAAGCCAAGCAGATTAAGCGACAGTAAAAGTCAATATATACAGAATATGTACATCTATTCGTTACATATTAATTGTGTTTGTTGATTATAATATATGCACACTATTATTATACCTAACTTTAGATGTCTGTTATGGTAAATAAGTGTCATAAAGCGAAATGACAAATTACTGTACACTTTATCAAAATATGCATCCGTCAAACTGTTTTAAAATATCGGGCTTGGTTGAAAAGATGCAAGATTTTAAACACTTAAATCTTGTCAGAAATAAATGCCACTTTTAAGTCAAGGAGAAGTGTCTTATTGGATGATAGCTTTATAGAAAGATTATGATCACGGCAGTTATTAATATTGATATGTCACATGTCATACATTGGACCAGATTTAAAAAAAAAAAAAAAGTAATCTCAAATTTTAAGATTCTTAATCAAATGACATGGTTTACTTTTTTTAACAATTTGATGTAATTTTTAGTCGCAATATATTTCTAATTTATCATAAATAGCTATGCATAAACAGTGTACAGGGAAATCAAGCAATGCCACACTAGTTAAGTGCAACTCTATAAATGTCATACAAGAAATATTCTAAGAGAGATAATCACATATATTTCACTTAATATTTATTTATGTGGCAGTTCTGTCCCCTGAATGTTTATAGCAGTTGTCTTCCTTGAGTCTGCCTTATTTGTCAAATAACTTTTTTTTTGCGCTTAGGTTACCTTTTGAACCCCATTAGTTTGCAGGTAATAACATGGTAAGATCTAACAGGAGGTTTTGTTTTGTAATGTACATAACTCCACACTCGAACATGAAACCTTGAATGGAAACACTGCTTACCAAAACGTTAACAAAATTAACAAATATGGTAAGGATTTGAGGTACACTCATTACATTGTTTCATGTTTTTCATAATGCAACAGTTTATGCCTTTATTGTTCCTTGCTGTTGCTGAACAATGCATATTTCATTGTTTCTCTTCAACAGTTGTGAATCACGCTGGGATTTATAATATGTAAACAACACTAGTTTGCGTACTTATCCGAAAGAAACTTTCGGAAGCATCTAAAGGGTTATACTGATATTTACAATATTAACACCAATCCTGCCTTATTGTCACTCTGAGATGATTAAGATATTGTGTTATATATATTATAAACCTACACAAATCTTTTGACTTAAAACCAGAATTGGTCCAGATAAATACCCAAGGACTCCACATTCAAACAATAAACTAGAAGTATTAGTAGGTATGCTGCTTTGCTAATTTTAGTGATCTCCATTTTTAATGCAAGTTTACACAATCGTGTTATAGACAATACAAAACATAATTAAATTTAACCACCGCTAAGTAATTACCCAAGTAAATTCATTAAACATTTAATGAACTATACAAAGTAATTAAATGCATTATGCTCATTGTGATTGATTCACTAAAGACATCTCATTTTGAATAACACAAACGCTACATTGGTTGTCAACATCAAAACATCAACATTTAAGAAATTCACATTGTATTTATGTTGCAAAAGTTTACAAATTAGAGATTAATACAGAAAGGAACTGTACAGATATGAAGCATCTTTATTAATAACTACAGAAACGGAACGTCTGATTATATCGTTATCTTTATATTTGCTGGAGTCAAGCTCTACTAATTAAACAACAAAACGTTTGAAATTTATTGTTAAAACAAATATCTAACTTTCCCCTATATTTTTCCCATTAAAATCCTATTCCATTGACAGGATTAAAGTCTATGCCATTCTGCCAATGAAAATTAACACAACGATAAACCCAATGAATCAATAAATAAAATTAACACAAAGATATCAGACCAAGCTAAAATACCAAGCTAAACTGTACGAATTGAACATATGATTTCTACAGACAACTGCATTACTTGCATAAATCGAAGGGGAATTTATTCGCTCGTTCCTTCACATCCTTATATCATTACATTATCTGAGAAAGTTTTATTATAAAATTAGGCAAATATCAACGTTTCTTTTATCATTATTCCATCAAGATTATTATCCATAATGTTGATGAATTTGTAAACGAGCGGATGCTCCATTTATCAATTAGATTAATTTACGGAATAAACTTAATACGATCCATGTATAAAGACAAACAAAAGCACACAGTATTGCAGTTAAGATTTCAGACGATATTATTACGTGTTTTACACAAAAACAGAACAACAACAAAACAACAACACTGACGCAAACAATGAAATATATCATACAATAGATATATTGTAAGTAATAACAAGTCCTATAAAAATGTTGTTCTCCAAGATAATAAATAATGTAGATAATATGACCTAAGCAACGCATGTTTTTTGTCCTAGTGTATATGGATTCACAGTAAAAGAAACAGTTATATCATATTTTTCAATGGCTCTCCAGTTCTAGTTGTTTTGATTATTATATATTTGTTTGCCTTTTATATAACTACTTTCAATATTCTGATTCCGTGGTAGAGATAACCGTGGGTAATTATTTTAATTAATCTTTATTTATGTAGTAGTTGTTCACCTTCTTTATACATAGTTTGAACTATATTGCTAATTGTTTAAATTAAGCGTGTTTTTTTTTAGAATACATCTGATGGGTAGATTTATACATAAGTAGATCTAAATAAATGTGTACAGCTTTTATATATACAATATCCCTGTCAGGGCATGCTCCGAAACAGTATGTTAGACATTGACAGTAACTATTATAGCAGTAGTTGCTTAAATTAATTTAAGAATGTCTATTGTTTAAGCAACGTAATCCTAACTAAATAAAACAAAGTAGGGTTGAATAAAGCACTAAAGCGTGGCTTTAATACGTCACTTGGTATCAACGTCTCTCCACTGGGCAGGTTCAACAGCATGTACAGTATTATGTCATTGGGACGACGGGGCTGGTGATATTTCGATGTAAAGCTCTAAAAAGCTGACGATATTATCAAGTCGCTGTCAATTTCTAAAATGTTATTTGCACGGATAAGGGAGGACACCTGAGGAAACAGGGAGAAACGAGTTGTGATCTGGCTAGGGCTGTTTCTGGTCTTAGCGTCAGGTTTCCAGATACACCCTAACATTTTTAAGTACATCGTGGGTTACTTATCTATACACTGTTTCTTCTACGGGTAATATTATTAATGAATGGCGCTTCTTCTGCGTCTTCTGGAGGTGTCCGATGTCCGATTTCCACATTCAGCTCACACACATCTTCATCCTCGCTGACAGTGTCGGCATCAACTCGCAATGTTTCAGGATCTGAAAATCGGTCCTTCTTTGATTGTGCTCTCCTAAATGTTTTCTTCATTGTCAGTAACCCCGTCAGTGTAATCTCTGGTAACAATATGCAGCACCTCTTGCGGAAGGCTCTGATAATAAATTAAAACACTTAAAGACATTCAATGAAATGTTCACGGTAGTGTATAAACATTATACTACTACTATACTACTATTCATATCATGTGATATATTTACTTAATGACTACTGTTAAATCAAAACACATACTAATAATAGTATGTCGTCTCTGCATTCCACTTCTGTTGTGTTTGTCATGCTGCCCAGCAAACAGGCGTTGCTGCACAATTGAACATCTTACCAGCTCCTAGTAACTCATTTCCAGTCACATATTCTGCATATTTACTGTTGTGAGAAAGAAAAAGGTTACATACAATTGAATCTTCTCTGTGTTCCTGTATATTTAAATGAACTTTGTTTTTTTTTCAACTAAAACGTCAGTGTACCACATAATGAAGGATGCCACTTCAAAAACAGTTTACGACATTAAATCATTGTAACTTGCAATAGAATTTAAGATGCTTCTCATACGTTATGTGGAGGATAACTAAGTAAAAAAGTTTACCAACAATTCAATCAATTAGTAGAGAATAATCTTGGGCATGCAAGTATCATTTCAAGTTCGTGATTTCTATACCTTTGTGTCAAACGACAAACCTACTTACTCTGCCAGAAAATACTATGCAATCGATCAGTATACTACACTTGTTTTTTTAGAAATAGAGCAAGCTATTCTCATGGCAAACATATATCTATGCGGATTACTTAATCACCGTACGTTTACAGGTATATGGATTATAATAACATATAGCAATCGTTGCGTTCACGTTTTAATTTCGCACTTTACTATAAGACCAGGACTTATATTACATCAGTTTTGAGTGTGGAATACGCTATTTAATGAATATAGCATGTATTAGATGAATAAGATCTAATTATCTAATATACACAAAGGTGGCATCTTGATGAGAAGTCTGGTTTAAATATTATACAGTCTGTTACTGAATGAAACATTCTCTATCTCAAAATATAAACATAATGGCACAGCACACTAGACTTAACACATTCTTAACGTTTACATTGTTCGTATCCCTTGCCTGGTTTACATGGCTAGAATTATAGACCAGTTACTCTTAACTCCATGTTAAACTACAATCCAAAAATACGGTATTAAATATAATACCATATCTCTCACATTTTCCCACTGTAACTACTTTTTAGAAACTCAAAACAGTTTGCTCTTTGGTATATGCAGCATTTAGGTTGGCAAAGGAACGATAGAAATCAGAAACTGCACAATCAACTCTGACATATTTCACACCCCAATGTTTTGCTTGTTTTAAAGTTTGCAATAGTATTGATTACATAAAATAAGTAGTTGCAATCATAATAAACATGTATATGTTTCAAGGGCATGCGCATTTAGGCAACATAACACAGTCAATAATCTCAAAAATTCGCAGACTCATGTATAAGTAATGAACATTCTATGTAAGTTTATAATCGTGCATGCTTATTATGACTGATGTCCATATTTAGTTCTTATAATCGTTTAAAACATTAAAATAACACACCTACTTGTAGCACATATACCTTGACGTACATATACATTGACGTACATTTATCTTGAAGTAGATATACTTAAAATGAGAAGCATTGCGCTTATTTGATAGTTAGAGCGATACTAGTTGTAATAATATGGCCATTTTAATCCTCTAGAGGACGTGTATCCCTACCATTGCCATATGGACGGAATTACTGTTGGCATTTTAATATATTTCTGGTTAGTTTAGTAGTAAGACGTCACATTCCTTAACAAAAAGGGGCAATGCCTATTTTCTGGTAAATAAGAATGAATCACGGCTGGCTACTAGAGGGTTACGTTGCTGTTGTCTTAGTGACTTTTGACATGAAACATACACACGTTTGACATCCACTACGTGGCCTGATTCATTCAAAATCTGCTTCATCGATTGCACGTTCTGGCACTGTTTTCTTCATCAGTATACGATAAGTAATTTCATTGACATCGCCACGGGTTATATATAGTATCTGGACCTGCATCCCATTAAGTTGTCTGGTTAATTATTATGTCACTTTAATCTGCATATTTCGGGTTGTTCCATTTTGTTAGAAGATTTCTAAGTCACGCCGAATCCAATACTTTCGTCGATGTACTGCTAAACCGATCGCAGTGTGTATGCAATATATTGATGTTGTCTGTACCAAATTAGTCTCATAGGTAAATTCCATTGACCTTACTTTCTTCGTAAGTGCGCTAGCACATTTTTAATTGTATGTCAATACTTTCAAAAGTCGTTATGATTAAGTCGAAATATATTGCTTACGCTCAGGTCATATTAATACTGATGTAAGAGTTAATGCAGTGTAAGAAGGTATTAAACACAACACCTCAAACTGATGGAACACAATGAAACTACTTACATCAGTGTGGTAAGAAGGACGATACTTATGCAGGAGACAATTAGAAGGACAACCATCACAGTATTTTTTGGTGTCATGGATGTGTCAATGGTATCAGTTTTAGTTACTGAAACAACAACAAAAAACATAAATTAAATGGTACATTGATATTTGATCTAGTCATATACATATTCCGGATGCTGCTAGAGGCCCTAAGCAAAGTTTATAAGTACAAGACATTGACCAAGATGTTTAATAGTACCTTAATTGATTGTCCAAATCTGCCTAATAAAGTAATACAATTAAAATGAAAAGACAACTACTACACAGTTGTATCCGATTAATAAATCAAAGGAGTCACAGAATGATAACTGCTAGGCTATGCGCTAGAAATAAAATGCAGACCAATGAATATGGTATTTAATAATAGTTAAATGACACACCTGTGGAGGTATTCTACATCTGGCAAAGCAATAGTAGATAGTTCATTATTTTTCCGAACGTAACAGCAGTAAATTTTATATCTGAACAGATGTCATTTTTTTATTAATTGCCATGTAGCACTTTACCAATCTAGCTGACTTGTTTTTAATTCAGCACGTTCTATGAGCGTGTATCTTAGCATATAGAAAAAGCAACATAACATGCAGTTTTAGTCCGGTCGGGTTGTTGCATGTTCTCCCTGAACCTAACACTACAATTTGGGCGATGTTTACCAGTCAACTGTGAATTACTCAAAACTATGTTTATGGTGGATCCTAAAATTGTTGGCGTTGTTCTAGCTTCCCTCAATACGCCAGGAATTTACAGAAAAAAAAACAACAACATATATTTAGCTATGTAACTGATGACAGCACATGCCAGGACAAGTAGTCAAGCTGATTCAAACGTATCTTGTCTCAATAAGTACCTACTAAAGGTGGCAGTGAATAGCAGCTTATAGCCTGGTGGCGGAAGCTGCAGATGGGTGCATTAGACATATTTGGTGGCCAAACGGTGGTCTACACGTCACTTAGCTATTGCTCAACCACTCGACTAAATATGCCTTACAGAGACATTCTCAACCAAATGAATAACAACCAAACAGTTGTATTGCAACATTAATGACAACGGTTTCGAAAAAAAAAAATCCCTACCTGCACTGCAGTGTGATTTGACCCAGGTTTCTTTCAGTTGCTCATCAGATCTTATAGTGTTCGCTATAGCATAGATTTTGTTGAATGCCAGTTTTTCTAGTATACACACGCCTTTACAGACGTGTCCATCGCACGGCTCGGTCACGTTCCCTGTAACCTGCTCAGCACACTCAAGTGAACATTTAAAAGTCAGGTAAATAAGAATGTAATTCAGATCATCATTTGAGCTCCGCTGTAAATTTATTAGACGACTTTTTAATATCACGCATACTCCTTCAGTGAAGCAATCTGAAGCACTTGACAGGGCTTGATGACATTCATTACTTGGAAACTTCCAATATCTGGACAAATTTTGGCACAACCCTGTTTGACATACATAGTCCTTTTCATCGCCATTGATAGTTGGGCATTCAAAAAAACACCTACCGTTGATTGGCCCAATGAATCCATAATTGCAAATCGAGCACGTATGACTGTCATTACATTGGGCACACCCATCGGGACAGACAATGCAATCCCTATACGCTTTGTAAAATCCATTATTGCAGTCAAAACACGTCCCATTATTTGAATAACAGAGGCCATCGTTGCACAGTTCGGAGCACCTTGCCCCGCATGTATTACCGAAATAACCTGGATTACATTCTACACATGACGTCAACGATCTACATACTCTGCAATGATTAGAACACTTGAGACAAGCTGGTGAATGTTCATCAGGGTACTCCCCATCCGGGCAACCATATGTGCAATGTCCGTAGAACTTATGACATGTACCTGTACAACCCGTTTCGCATGGATTCTGGCATATTTGGCCGTAGTAACCAATCTGACACAAAGTGCAATGTGTATCGTTAGTACATAAGTCGCAGTGGCTTGGACATATTTTACATGCGTTGTCAATCGGGTAAAACTTCCTGGCGCACATTACAGTGCTCGAGCATATCACTGAAAATAAAGAAATATAAACGAACAGCTTGTCAAATACTTGGCTGCATTTCTTAACTATCAACAAACATATTTGCATTGACCACTTTCTTCCATTTAGTACTTCTTCATTAGTTACGGTGAAACCATTTGCTTGAGAATTATTACGAGTTACTGACTTAGATACAACCATACTTTGTCATCTATTGTTATTCGTGATAACAACAGTGTTATGTGTGCAATCTGGAAGTCGTACATATACACATATATACATATATATGTTGTCATTTAATTAATCGTAAAAGGTTTGTTACGTGTATTTCCATTGATTGACATTGGACTTAATTTCCTCAATTCTATCAACACATGGACAGGAATCTGCAGACATTTACTCTTCTCTGGTTACTTTTTTCTTGGTTTAGAAAGTTAATTCCATTTAAGATCAACACTATCCCTGTATTTCTTCTAATCGCGATATTACCTGTATCTCTCTTTGCTAAACCCTATGCAGACATTATTGTTCAATGACGACACTACTTTCGTTTTTTGGTAATTTCTTTTTCATATTTTCTTTCATTGCTTGCATATAAGATACCATTCAGGAAGTGCGAAGTTATAGCTCTGTAAAACTGGTTTAAGCACCCCAGTCCGGCCATATTGCCGACGGACAGTTCCAAGGCGGTAACTGGCGGGGTTGCTATTTTTTGTTAAATGACTCATCACATATGTATTCTTACTTTTAGTGTTGCCTTCCATGTGAATACCTTTGTCCTGTGCCTATTCAAATATCGGTATATATTGCAGTGTTTAAAGGACGTTGACATATATTGTTAAATAAAATCAAATAAAATAAAAACAATAAAAAACAATAAAATGTGCAAATTAATCAAAACCGTCAGCAACATATGTCACAAAAATGCTACAGCGTTAGAAACAGACATTTGCAGTACCACAATCACCGATTACCTATATACAGAGTACTTTCTACGTATATTCGTCGACTTAAACCGGTGTAGACACGCATACTTCATTTTGTATTTTATGAATTAATTTTCACTAAAGAGTTGCAGCTCAGTTGCGTTTTAAACAGTATGCTCATGAGTTTTCCTTTGTTCATAGCGCAGTGAAGGTCATTATGTGATATTCATACCAAGTATAATTGCATATTTATGTTACCCTGCCGTAACGAAAATGTGTGTTTTTGAGTTTAAATAACATTTACATTACTAAAGACTGCGATAGCACTATTAAATTGTAAAAGGTTCACTAGACAATGAGTCAACATGTTTTATTTAGTTCTCGCGATTAACTTTAACAGACAAGGCAAGTGATGCCTTGTTGAAAATGTAGCAGGTAAATTTGCACAGAAAGTCGATTGCTCCCAGCAATAACACTATTGGTCATATATAGCAATATTTGTACTTTGTAATATTCGTGTTCTATAAATATGAGAAATGTGAGAGACAATTATTAATGACATGTTCAAATTGTATCCCCTAGATTACTTCCGTTTAAGTTGCTATGCTCTCCTTCAACAGGTTTCTTTATAACAAGATCAGGAAAAAGCCAATAAGTCGAAACTTTTTCTTTTGATTTTAGTGTTGTTTTCCCAGAACACTGTTACCTTACCGTCCAAACTGGAAAATAGTCACCTGTGTTAATCTGTGATAATCAGTTAATTCATACAACCCGATAGCGAAGCATGCACAATTAAGTCTATCCGGCAATGCATTGCACATAACCTAAAAACATTATCTTCATATATGAGTGAAATAGCTGTTTGGGGGAGGGAGATATATGTATACGATACAAGCTTACCTGGAACAATAAGCAGTACCAGCAGAACAAATCCCATGGCTGTTATGGTGCAGGTAGACATTATGCTCCTAAAGATTCCTCGCAGCCTGTATATGCACACGAATAACACAATTACCATTTATATGTCCAAGCATAACAACATGATGCGGTGAGCTTTACGTCCATGATATGTGCAGAAAGACGAAAATTAGCCATAGTCGTTCGATGTTCAATCCTTCGCAGTTAACCTGATAGACAGATCGATCGATCGATCGATCGATAGACAGACTAACTGTTAAGCCTGTACTTGCCATGTCAATATGATAAACATGGCAGTTTGGGAGACCTCATCCGACACGTCCGCATTTAAGGCGACAAGTATTAGAGAGTTGTACATTAAATTTTAAACTTAAGATTCATCATGCCCGGAGTATAAAATCGACACTTACAGCGATCTATGTTTAACAACGCAGGACTTAATGCGACTGTATTGTAAAAAGACGCTTAAAATGACTTACAGGCAAGGGTCTGAACTAAGCCGTCATCGTTTGCCGCGATTGTAATATGTTATTGTGGTGAAATTGTGTTGCAAAACTAGTTTGATGAAAGTGATGGTCTGCTTGCAAAAAAGTCAAAAAAATAATATAAATTCATTTAGGTTAGGTCTGATTGATAAAATGATACGTGTTTTGATTGACTATATAATCATAAGATGGTTTAACGAAGTTGTTAATATAGATTTGGATTATGTTATTAATATGGCTGTCTTGTTTCGAAGCTAAAATGATAATTTATTTTCGATATCAAGTTAATATATTTATCTAAACGTCGACCTTGTTCATCTCTTTATAATAAAAACGAAACTTAGAACGAATTCATCTTACAAATCCGCACTTAGGGCGACTTTAAATATAGAGTGTTGAATCGGTTCTTAAGCATTTGCATCTTACGTGCATTATCACGTTCGGGTAAGCAACTACTAGCAATTCCATGAATCTCTGATTACAATATATATCAGCTATAAAGTATTGTTTATGTGACGTTTAAGCCTTTACCGTGCCTATATGGTATATACGGCAGTAAAGACAATTTCATCTGACAAATCCGCACCTATACTATCGGTGTATATCCATGTTCAGACTTAAATTATCTTCGTGCTTAGTCTCGATTGATTATGCAGAAGGTTCGTGTTTTAATGATTAGAAATTATAAAGGTCTCCACCATCTGATGTTTAGGATGAGTTAATGTTCGTGTGATAAACTCGACAGGGCGACCTTTTTTTAGCAAATCTGTACTTAAGGCGTCTTGGGTATTTAAGTTTATAATGGAAGCACCATTTATCTAGCCTAAGGGCTTTGTGCATCGTTAAACTGAACATAATTAAGATTATACTATTTTTAAACAGTTTCGATGGAACAGACGGGATAGCCATACTTAAAATTGCTAATAATTTTGCTTGAACTATACCACCATTTCAGCAATAGCCTTGGTGTGAAGTTAATGAATTTTGATCTTTTTTCAACGTCATGTAAGATGCCAGGCCGTGAAAAAAGGGATACAACTAAACATTTGACGACTCGTAGGCACGAAACCCCACACAGTCGACATCTTTAATCGCGAGTTATATATTATATTGTGGCTAAATCGGGTTGCGAAAATGTGCTGACACCATTGATGTTCTATTCAAGCAAAACACAAATGAGATATTAGGCTAGTTTGGGGATGTCCAGTAACACAATTGGCTTGTGTCACTATATATTTAAAATAAGCTTTAACGAAGTTCTTTAAATATAATATGATCGTAAATGCAACATAACTACAGTGTTACTTCAGATCTATTCTAATCTATAAGATTATTTATCCTTTCTATGAAAATAATATTTTCGTCTAAACGCTGAGCTGTTCACATGTCCGATTGATAAAACACGACACTTAGGGCGACATCATCTGAAAAATCCGCACTAAGGTCGACGTGCATTATAGAGTGTTGCATCAGTTTTTAAGCATTTGTATTTTTCTTGCATTATTTCTATTGTGTAAGCAAGTAATCACAATTTCGTGAACCTAGTTAAATACGTTATCTCAGCTTTTTAGTATTGACTATCTGACTTTAAAACCTTTCTCGTGTCTCATAATAAAAATGACAATAAAGTTGACTTTATCTGGCAATACCGCAATGAAGGCTACTTACATGTGTCCCTAAGTTTCTAAACTTAACATGTCTTAGTGTACAATCAGGAGTATTTAAGCAAAAACACACGGATTAAATATAAGGCAATTATTTGAGCTATAAACACATTGATCAGCATTGTTCTTGTTCGTTTGATAAAATTGAAACTAAAGGCGACCTCTTTTTAACAAATCTGCACTAAGCGACCTGTATTTTGGGGTTTATGGTGAGTCTCCATTTTTTTTTTTATTCTATTCTTTGCAAGATTGCACTTAAACGAAGTAATATTCCAGTATTTGAAAAAAATATATTCAATAGAATAGACGAACTAATCATGCTTAAATCTGCTAATAATCTTGCTAGAACAAAACCAATATTTCAGAAAAAAACGAATTGGTTTCAAGATAATGAAGGACTAATATAAATTCTTATTAGAATCAGGTGAGACTCTAGGCCGATATCTAAAATGAATTCATATTGTATTGTGTATTCGATAAAATGTGTATTCTATTTGTAAAAAAAAACAAAAAAAGTAAATAAAGTTTGTATCTGCTCTATAACAGTAACATCGTCTTGATTTTGTCTAATTATAATAAGGTTTAATGAAGATTTATTCATATATTTTTTATTGTGTGAGCAATATTACTGCAGTGTTGTTTCACATCTAAAATAATGATTTATATCCGACATCAAGTTAATATATTAACTTCTTTAGCTCAAAGCGACGTGTATTATTAAGGTGTAAATACATTTTCAAACTTAAAGTGCATAATCACGATTGATTAGGCAATGAATTGTAGTGCAATATACAATCTCGATTGTAATATATGTGAGCTACAAACGTATTGATCATCTGCTGTTAAGACATGTTTCATGTCCGTATGGTAAACTCGACACTTACAGCGACATCTTTTTAACAAATCCGCAGATAAGGCGGCTAGTTAATTAGGGTCTAGGATTGCCCATCTTACCACTAAAATAAATAAGATTCAATAATTTATAAACATGGAAGAGACGAGATAAATATGCTTAAATTTGCTTTTAACCTTGCTTGATCCATACCATTTTTTCCAGAAAAAACAACAACAACAACAACAACAAAAAAACAACATTTGTATAAACATATTGAAGGACTTATATAAATTCTTATCAACGTCAGTTAAAATCGTATGCCGTGAAATAAGTGAATTCGTATAGTAAAACAAAATTTTGGACAACTCACAGGCACGAATCCGAACCAAATCGACATCGCTTATCACATATTTTATTATCGTGAAATCGTGATGCAGTCTAGTTTGATAAACGTGATGGTCTATTTGAAAAAGAAATACAAATAACTTGCTCTGTGTCTTTTAGATAACAATACATTCGTTTAGATTGGCTATTAAATCATAGTAAGCTTTAACGAAGTTCTTTAAATAGTATATGACTGCATATGCAATATAAATGCTGCGTTGAATCAATACTTAAGTAATAATTGATCCGCTGCATCAAGTAAATATATTCATTTAAACGCTGTGGGGTTCCCATGTTCTATGGTACAAAACGACACATAGGCCGACATAATCTGTCAAGTCGGCACGTATGGTAACTTGAATAATCGAGTGTTGCCTCGGTTATTATGCATCTGTTTTCTTCACGCATAATCTAGAAAAAAAAATATCCCAGCTCTACAGTCTTGTTTATGTGTTTTTTAAGTCTTGTACATGTCCGTATGATAAAAGCGACACTTATGGCGACGTCTTCTGACAAATCGGCGGGTACGTCAGTATAATTTGAAACAATCATTTATCTGAGCTGTAATGGCATAGATAATTAGATGGCTTTGTCATGATAAACTCGACACTAAGGCGACCTTTTTGTAAGTAATTCCCACTAAAGTCGACTTCTATATGTCGGTCCATGATTACTGCATGATCTATTTAGTCTATGTTTTGTGCATCATCGCAGATTCCAATAATTATATTCAGTTTTGATGGAAGAGTCGCGATAACCATGCTAAACACTGCTTATAAACTTGCTTTAAATAATATTTTAGACTTGTTATAGTTTTAAAATACCATGACATTTCCATCTTGTGTTGTTGCTCTAGTTACTCCAATGATATATATTTTACAATATTTTTTTTTATTTTTTTTTAATTCAACTTTATAAGGCGTTTAGATGAACGTTATTTTCTTAATAGTCAGAGGCATTTAGGCATAAACATAACATTGCATGAGACAAGATGTCATTTTTAAGCTATGTATTCAATGTAATATATATGAGTGTTATAATTATAAGAGTGTACACTGATAAATATATGGATATGGATATCAATTTACTTTTATTTTAATTGTAACATACGCCCAAATAGTTGACGTCAGTATCAGCAGAAACCATTAAATAGCACCAAGATATGAACGTAACTTCAGCGAAAAAAATAATCAACTATTTTGATATTTCAAATACAAATAGACATGTCTGTACGCTCAACCTTTGAATTAAGGGTGTATTGTTTTATCAAGATTTATTTAACGAACACTTTAGATGCTTTTTAGTATAAGACAAAATATTAAAATAAATATAAATTTAAAGAGTTGGTTGTCATATTTAGGTTGTTTTTTTTAACTGGTTGGTAAATGGTTGGGTTTCGATTGATGTTTTGCCAAAATCCTGCGGCAAAACAATATCAAAAATATGAATCCTAAAATTTCAATGTAGCCGTAACTCAGACTGTCATTGAAACTGACATCTGGGCGAAGTCGTGTGGTTTGCGTAGATGTTCACCTTAATTTTCAGGTAACGTGGACGCTTTTATTATGATACCTGCTATTTTTATCGTAGCACATTTGAATGTATCTAAACATTGTCTTTAACTTCCATTTCTTACAATTACACTATATGTTTAATGTGACATCTAAAGTTTGAACAAACTATCTCTCGTGTAATCCTCCAATACTAGCTGTTTTTACTTTTTATGTGTAATATCTATTCTCTGTGTTTAATCTATTCGACAAGAGCTCGTCTTATCATAATCTCCAGAAGGAAACACACACACACACACACGCACACGCACACACAGACACACACACACACACACACACACACACACACGCACGCACACACACACACACACACACACACACACACACACACACACACACACACACACACACACACACACACACACACACACGTAGTCCTCACGATCGCTTGTATTATACATTGTATAATACATTAATTCGGGAAAATAGCTTAACTTAGCCGTTCATACCCTTTTATACTGGCTTTGATTTTTCCTTTAAACATTTCATAAAAGCAATTCTATCTTTATATTTAGATATGTTTAAATGCGCAACATTAGTATGATTCCTGGGAGACTAAATGTAATTATATTTTAATGTTACATTGGTGCAGACAAGAAGACGAAGATTGAATTTCGTATTGCACATGTAATTAGTCGCTGTAACAGCTTGGTAAATAGTTTAACTTTATTTATTATTATTGTTTTTGTATTGGTTTTATCGTCCCACCAAATGTATTTCAGTTATCTGGAGACGGTGTTCACTTAAAGCAGATTTAGTGCTGACTTCATTGCGTAAAGCATGCCGTCAACACTTGGCATGATTCTACACCCAGTCACATTATTGTGACAATGAGCTAACCAGGCGTGGAAATACCCTTAAATATGCTCGAGCGTTAGCAGGGGAGCCATTACACTACCATTTTAACGACTTTGGTATGCCACGGCCGGGGATTGATCGCGGGCCCACCCGAACGTGGAGCTGACGCTCTACCGATTGCGCTACTAGATCCGGTCCACTATAATTATACAGTACATACATAAGTACATGAAGAAAACATACTGAACTATTGACACTCATAATAAGATTACAGGAACTCTAGAACTATAACTATATTTAAAGAAAGGGATACCGTTTCATTAACACTCGTATGACAGTCAGAATCCTTAGTAAAGCTCCATGCATAATACCGAAAACCATTTAACCGTTTCATGAATGTTGTCTTAAAACTGCGTATGTTGGATGTTAACAAATGCGGTATGGGAGACAGATTATATTATAACTTGACCCCCAAAAAGCGGTGATTTATCAGTTCGACATACATGCTGGAAGGGCACTTTAAAGTTCAGTTGCAAATCTAACGAACGGGCCCGACCAACACGATGAGACGCTTATTGGTTTGGAGAATATCTTGAAGTGTCTACTTACCTCGAGAGGTCCATCGAGAGGTTTACATCCAGAAAATAATGACGGTTGTCACATAATTTTATTCTAACAGCCCGACATACCGTTTTATTTATGAGGTTGTCAATACCAGCGACGACTTAACAAGGCCGCAGGGCTATAAAACTTTACATCTACACGCGCTTGTTTAAACATACTTGTATTTAAAACAAATAACGTGTACCCCTAAGAAGCAATAAAACGGTTAGTTTGCAGTGGTTTTACCTTAAAAGTAAAGAAAAAAAAATAATCGTGCGATAAAGCACAACAGCATTTTGTTTATGAATAACTACTTAGGAGGAAAATATAGCCTCATAATTTACTTTCCTATTGCCGCTGTGTTGGCGGACAGAAGTAAACAGCCAGCCCCATCAGATGTCTCATATCTGCTGTTTAATCTTTGCCGAAATTAAGCAAGAACAA
The DNA here is from genome assembly GCA_007844125.1 of Sinonovacula constricta. Taxonomy (NCBI): domain Eukaryota; kingdom Metazoa; phylum Mollusca; class Bivalvia; order Cardiida; family Solecurtidae; genus Sinonovacula; species Sinonovacula constricta. Next base: position 24,592,982 of record CM017557.1, on the reverse strand, counting down.
AAAAGAGGAGGAGCCAAAAGATGGTTTTGAACGGATCAAACATTTTACTTCAACGTGTTTCTTGTCATAAAACCAAAGTTGAGTATATGGCGAAAATGCATATTTACACATTTGAATAGGCATGTGAATGAGAATAAGCACAATCCTTGTAATCATGTTTTCAGAAAAATCGGACTAGGAAGCTGGTATCTGTATTGGTAATGTCGTATAACTGCTTGATTTTTACATTTGCACACACACACACACACATATGCACGCACACACACGCGTGCGCACGCACTCATGCACACACACGCACGCACGCACACACATACGAGCACACAATCGCCTATATTTGTTGCTGATACGGCTGTGTAATCTAACACGGAATCCTGCGTTTGGGCCAATGTGGAAGGCCTTCCAACGAAAACTTACCTTGGGCAAGTACCAGAATCAGTAGCGCATGGTGTATCATTGTCAAGGCAGACATCACTGTACGTTGACACCTGCACACATAAAGCGTACATCAAAATTCCGAATGTTTGTATATCGCATTATTTAACACGAAACAACATATTGATTGCAAATAACATTGCTTATTATTGCTTTTAAATAAGTATTATCACAGTTTAACGTTATTGTAATTGCATTTTTAAATAATGATTACTATTAATTATAAACTCAGAAGCAATGATGCAGACTATCTGTATCAGACGTGTTATATGCAATATATAATTAGGAAACAAAACTTTGAATATAAACTGTTATTGCAAAAATAACAAACACAATAAAACAACAGCACAAAGAACCAAACAGGTTGTTGTTGTTATTGTTGCTGTTGCTGTTGTCGTTGAACATTTATTATTGTGTGTTTAAAGCAACACAACTAGTTTAAATGGTATGACCACATATGTGCATACAAAGAAACTATAATGTAAAACATAAGTATTATTTTTTTATTTATTTTGTATCCTTTTTAAAAAAGTTAAAATCCAGATGGAAACGGCATATATGCAACATAGACATTAGTCTTTAGATAATCTAATACACATTGATAAAATCATAATACAGAGACACAAGTATTGATTAATAAAGTTTGTTACACTAATCAATCACATGTTTACATTAACGAATAACGTTATCATGATCTCCACTTACATTAGCAATAAACGCACGCACACACACGCACACACACACACGCACACACATACACAATCACACATACACATACGCATACGAACTAGTCGAGTCATTAATTAGTAGTTAAACCAGAGCAGACAATCCGAAACAATGAGTCGTGATCTGTAGGTTTAGACGTCTTGGGACAAAACATGTCTTTACATATTTACAGTGATTCAAAGGAGCGTGCTTCTAGGTCAACATCTGAGAAGGTAGTTAAAACCATTTAATTTCATAGACAACAAATTGGTTCATCATTATCAACTTATATACAACAAACACACGGCAATAACTACGATATGTCAATGTATTGCTCTAGAATAATCTAGAAACCGCAGGTGGCGGCAATTGCGAGTAAAACAGTGGTTATGGTGACACATTTTTTGCGTTTAAAAATGAACATAAATTGCTTATAATGAATTGATATCAATTCCCTTGACGCAATAATGCTTTTGAAGCCGTGTTATCATTATGCGAATATAAACATAAACAAAATTATAACGATGGGAATCTCTTTCATGATGTCATAATATGTGCACTCATACTAGTCAGATAAAAGATTTTAAGTTATAAACACGTAACTGAACAAAACAAAAATCAATAGACTTACATAGATACATGTATACGGCAATAGCAGCCTCTAACCATGCATTGGGTGGGTCTCTACCACACTTTATTCGTGAAGCCGTACCACTTCTAGTAATAATAATAATAATAATAATAATAATAATAATAATAATAATAATAATAATAATAATAATAATAATAATAATAATAATAATAATTGATTGTACGTTTCCCTGACGTTGTTTTACGTCATTTTGTACGCATGAGAGACGTAACTAAACACGTTTCTGTCTGTCTTTCTACAGCATGTTCTAATGTCATGCTAACAATATTTGGCATAATACATTTCCAGAATAGGTCTTCATTTAAATCGAATTTAAATATAGTTAATGTTGTTGTTGTGGTTGTTTTAATTAAACTTTTGATTTAAGAATTGGTACATGTAAAACAATGATTGGTTTCAGTAGCATACCATCATGTGACCTCGCCTCCTGTTTAGCAGTTTGGAACTGTAATGACTACACCACTGTGACTTGTAAATATGTACGGAGTTATACTTAATGAGAGCGCACTGCCTGCAAACAACTATCAGATAACATCTGTTAAGCTCCGATGGTTTTAACAGACACGTCAGGTTTGTAGTGTGATATTGTCAAGCCGTTTATCACATGTTGAATTTGTAAAGCACCTAACATTGCCTTTAGTATTGTTGTTGTATTTCTGTTAGACAGTTGTGTGGTGAAAATTGGCGTTTTACGCAGCTATGTCACTGTCAGGTGGAAACTTTAAACAAGTGAGACATAGCCCTGGCCCTACACGTCTGGCACCATGAAAGTGTGTACTTTGGGAGTTTAGGTAAGGTTTGTTCAATAGTAAGAATGAGTGTTACAAACTTTAAGTCAAATACCTTTTGTCAGTCTGACTTCTGTAACATGTGTAAAGGACCCATTAAGTGTCCGCCGTAATTCTATGTATACAATTGTTTGTGTAACAAAAGTCCGTACTATTTGGCATTTAAAAAACATCAAAGCTGCTATGAGGCTTTGCAGGAAAATATAAAACCAGAGCGCCGATTAAAAATAGAACGTCAGGAACGTGGTTTTGAACAGTAAACACTGTTTGATAGGGTTACGTGTAATACAAGTCCGAAATTTAGTTGATGGTAAGTTATTTTAGAGACATATAATATCCAACATAAATAGTTCTCTTAAAATACAAACAACAGAAGCATTTTGAAAGCAAACATTATAAGACGGACAAGAGTAAGCATTATTAACACCAATTATCAACAAAAACAACAACAATTACAATGTATTTAAACGCGGTGTAAGCCTAAAATAAATAGGATGACAAAGTCATATAGTCTGTTTGCATAAATACACATGCATAAAAGATCAAGAAGTTTCAATCGTGAACAGTTTAACATGTTTCCTTACCAATGGCAATACAACTATCTATTGTCCAATAAAAAGAGCAGTTAAATAAACAAACAAATTAACATCTTGCTAAGTGCTTAAATGGGTATTAAAAAGCATACTAACACGATTCAAGGTGATATCGTTATCTCTATAACGCAACTATATTACAGATTATAGCACTGTTCATGTGCGCAAGAAAAAATCCGTGTTTTACACGCATCGATGCATGCACAATTGCGATCGGTATGGCGTTATGTTGAATAAATCCCAGCGATCCATACACATTCTTATGATGACTCAGCAAGATATATCAAACTCAAAATTTGTTCAGGGCAATAGTAGTTCACATTTAAGCTAAGTGAAAAGCAAGAACAACGTTGTGATGAGTCATTTAACGAAAAAGAACAAACCCGACAGATACCGCCTTAGAATGGCCAGTTCTCGCACTTCCTGACGGGTTTCTCAAAGGCAAGCACAGAAAACTGATCTATTTGAATGCAAAATGTCCAAGCGCCGTTGTTTTATTTGATTTGTTTATGACAAAAGTAATGGCATCATTGAATGTTCACATATTGTTTCTAAAAAGGGGTATCATTTCGATTATCAAAAAACAACTAAGAACCATAGATGGTTACAAGTGAAATCAACTTTGAATCAAGAAAGAAAAACATGATCAGAGAAAATTAAATTGTTGTAGCATTCTGTTCATGTGACGAAATAATTCAGGAACCAAAGTAAATCGAACGAAATACAACTAATAAAGAAAAAAACATGATCAGATAAAACAAACTACAGAAATTTAAAAAGTAAATGTCATTACCATTTTTAAGTTCTCTAAAATACTTAATAACACTGTGTTTACATTTTCTTAACATCGCACTGCAATCACACTCCTTAATTATGAAGATCGTTCTTCTTACTGTACTATGTCTTGATACAAGTTGCTAAACACTTTTCTGAAAGCCATATGACCGCTTCGTCGCAAATGCGTTTACAAGATAAATAGGATAACGTGAAACAGGCTCATGAGTATTACAACATGTATTAAATTTTGATATAAAACTATAAAATGAGCACACACGCATTTGCTCAGTTATCATTGATTATTACACTAGTAACGGTATAAAAAGAGTATATTTATTTTTAGCGTAAGCTCTTTAGTATTAGATCATATGATCATGTATAGATATAATCAGAATATATATATATATATATATATATATATATATATATATATATATATATATATATATATATATATATATATATATATATATATATATATATATATATATATATATATATATATATATATATATATATATATATATATATATATATATATATTGGAATTTGTTGTAAGTCAGAGAAAAACAACAACATCATAGTTGAATGATTACAGGACATTCTGTACATAATGCAGTTGTTTAATGATCGAAAGTGTCTGAGTAAAAAGTTTGCTTTATCTTGGAGGAACAACTTATCTTTATGTTGTTCCATGAAATACATAAACATTAAGTTATAAATCAGCTTTGGTTCTACTCACAAAGAAAGCAACTTAAAATACATTTAAACACATCTGTAATGTTCAACTGAGTTCATATTTAAATATAAACATATCAATGTTATATTGCACCTAATTTTGTTTGCTTAAATAAAAACTGCACCCTTTTTACCATCTTTCTTTGGGGACGTCCATGGCATAGAGGTATAGTCATACTCCCCTGACTGCTTAGCCTCTCACCTTGTAGAATCGAGTCCCGTTCGATTTGGGACAACGGTCCTAATGTGAAGTTCCTCCAATATTTAGTAAAAAAGTAAAAAAAAGAACATTATGGAGCCCATTTCAAATAACTGAACAATTAGTGCAGATAATTAAACCTATTAATATAGTTATATCATAAATGTATGTAACTAGTATATTCTAACATTAAGAGCAAATGCATAATAACTGTCCATGTGATAGAAACCACATAAGAAGGAGGGTTTTTTTCTCCCAAATTTAGTAACTATTTGATCTAGAAAACAAGAAACAAAAACAATATAATTTTATGTATATGTAATATAATTGATCAGGGTATAAACATACAAATACTAATTTAGTCATCCAAAGATGGTCTTGAGAAAGATTAACTGCCACATTCAGTTATCTTTCTGCATCTGCAGATCAATCTCCCATGATACTGGAAATGGTGATGTAATAGATTTGCTAAACAGTACGCGCATTTTCCTGTACATTCTTTCTCGTCAATTAGGTACAAGATCTGTGACGCTGGAATTTAAATTATTGGAAGCATTAAATTAACATATAAACTGGGTACTTTCTTTTAAAGAAAATAACCTGCATTTAAAAAAAAACAACATTAACAACAACAAAGTAAGTCATAAGGTTCAATAGCAATTTTAAATGTTTTGGTTTATTTACAATGTGCTTATGTAGCATATAAAATAACTGCATTTCTGCACACATATTACTTAAAATGGCATTGTTTATATAATCTTATAAATACGTAGTTTTAATTACCATCAACAATCAACTTACCTGACCCTTCAGCACACATACTAAATCATCGGCATTTCCTTAGGGTTTTAAAAAACATAGGCCCAACTTGTTGTGCATATATTGGGCAGCGGATCTGCTGAGCAAGCCAAAGGAGTAGTGCTGATCACCTGGCAGAGAGCAGGGAAACTGTCCTGGTTAGTAATAGGTGTATTAGATCACAATGCTTTTCTTTTTTGCCTTAAATTTTGATAAAAAAATATTTTCAAAAAATTTCGCAACATCTTACCATCCCATTTTTCTTCTGTATATTTTTACATATAACACTTAAATTTTGAGAATAATTTAAATTTGGTAACGCAATGCGGACAATGTTCAAAGATAAAATGAACTGACCTGCTATATGATGTTACAAGTCGGCATCCATTTCATGTCGTTTACAAAATAAACATTCAATAGGAATGAAATGCAACAAAGCCTACAACATAACTTCTTCGTGCAAAAATAAGAGTATTTATCCAGTATTTTGCATAACAAAAAACACAAGATTAAAGTTAGAATTTCCTTAATGTGTTTCCCACTCCGGTATTCATGTGGGTTCGCGATCGCCTGGTAGCGTCCTTAACAACATCTGTGTCTAGAAAACACTAGAAAACGTGAAGGAAGAAGAAAACATGTCACAATAGGTATGCAATATATTCTATATTATCACTCTAGTTTAAATTTACATTCACTTTCAATCATAAATGATGTATATTTTAAAGAACTCCAAATAAATGCAATCTGATACCAACAGTGCTTTGATGAACAGTTAACATTGTTGATCTTCGTGTTCAGTACAAATTGTACGACATAAGCCAGGAAATAATTCAAACTAATATGCCGAAAAGTAACCATGTTAAGTTATTTGCTCGACATAAACATTTGCCAAAGAAAACTATTGGTGTTTAAACAGACGACGCTTAGCGTTCATCGGTTAACTATATAATGTTATAAAGACAACAACAATTGCCCACCCGACAGTCGATTGTGGTGTAGTGGATACGATGACGCCTTAATGACTTGGCGATCCGGATTCGAATCTCGTCTGATCCAGAATTGTTTTCACGTATTTTTAATAAACAATTGTAATTACTGGAACAATACATTAGCTGTTGTTTGTGTGCACGTTTCTTTTTAAAAGTTTTACTTACACTACAAACGACTGACAGGTTTCAACAATAACAACCGTGTATGTCATGAACATTTATTGCAATATATAATTAACAAAATAATGTAGATACAAAATGCACTTTTCAAATGTAGAAGTTCTTTATTATATTATTATTATTATTATTGTTAATATTATTATTATTATTATTTTATTATTATTATTATTATTATTATTATTATTATTATTATTATTATTATTATTATTATTATTATTATTATTGTTATTATTATTATTAAAATTATATTATTAGAAAAATGAAATAATTTTTCATTTACAAGGTAAACACTTTTAATATTAACAAAAGGTCATGCAATAACAATTAATAACTGCAGCCAGAACTTAATTATGAACTTGCAATAAGAAACAAATAACTGCAATATCAACTTAAAATTATGGAAAAAACAATCAGTAGAAAAACAGTTTGAAGTTAGACTATATATTTCTGTTTCACGATGCCTCGGTCTGGTAAAAGTGAATAAAACTGTATGCTATGCCACAGAAGAACACAAGACAAAGAAAGACCGCCTATTGGAATCAAACGTAAAAAAAAAATATTTACACTCTCTATAGCAAAAGCAGAGACAGATGTCTTATGTGGAAAAAGCAGATTCAATATCTATCTCAAAGCAAAGACCAAAAACAGTATTTTAACAAAATTAGACATTTTTTTTAAATAGATAAATCATAAGACAACAAACATTAAAATCACCAAAATCTGTTTGTTTAAGTTTACCATCTGTTACAAAGTCACATGCAAGGTGCTTTATTTGCTAACGCCTGGACCTAAGTTAGTGGTAGTACCATCTGCTGTAAGGATTTCAACAATGTTGGAACACAATATTATCATAAATGCAGATTCAAGATGTTGTGCTTGGAAGTTTAATAAATGATACCACAACATGCAGCACTTATGTCAATCGTACGGACATTTTGACAATGCTAGAGTCGTTGCGCCAGCAATGCAACAAGTCGCAAGCTGGGTTCACTTTCGATAGTTTATGAGAAGAACACGATACATTGACTGGGTTAAAAAGATGTTCACTTTGAAGAGATATGCATGCTTTTGGCACAAAAAAAAAATGAAAAATTCACCAGTCAGATCGGTTAGAACCACTGTTGGCATACTTTTCTTCACACTGAAATCTGGAATTTCCAACAAAACAATGTCAACATTGTTTGCATGTTCTGTGTCTAGTGTCCGTCTTGCAATTTCAAGTGTTCGAACACTGCTTGTACAATGGTTTGTTCCACTGAATCTTGGACTGATTCACATTTCACGACAATACATCAATGAACACCACGCCCATTGGCCTAGTCTCTCCTTGGAAGTATTTGGGATGGTGACAACCCCAAACTGATACTTGTTTTAGTTGGTACGTACATTCCTATACAGAAGTCAAATAATTTTGCATTCCAAAGAAGAAGTTTCAGTGTTTACAAAGGTAGAAACCTGGTAAAACCTATTGTTATAGTCACAACAGCAGGTCATTTTGTGACAACTGCAAGGCCATACTTAGTAGATGGAAGAACAGCGACTCTTCCATTATAAAGCACATAATGCAGTCTAAGATGATGTGGTTGTGGTTGACCGTGGATTTAGAGATGCATTCGACCTCTTGGAAGAGATGGGCATCAAAGCTGAGATGTCGGTCTTCATGGGAATGGGACTGTGGCAGCTTAACACAGACAAGGCAAACGCTAGCCGTATGGTCACCAATGTATCTAGAGTGGTTCATTCTTTTGAAATCTACAAAGAAACAAAAAGAAATAAAAGCATACTTTTTTAATAATAAGATACATCTTTTTATTCAAATTTACTTAATATACGGCCATCAGACAGAGCAGTATTCTCTATATTTAACAAACAAAATAAACATCATACCTTGTAACTTAAACAATTTTATCAACATTATTGTAACAATGAGCAAAACAAGCATAATACTACAAAGTCATTAACATTTTGCATAGTTATGGACATGGATTCATTATGCTGACATCTATAGTATATGAAAGTTGCAAATAACTTGGCAGCTTATACGTTTGCGTATTTAAGCTTGGATACCCAAAACTGTTATCAGAGGATATCATCGCAACATAATTTTACATGGACGAGTTTAAGAGAATATGCATGAATAAGCCGTCTCGTTTAATCTTTAAGCTCTGTTGTTATAAATGCCATGACAGGTCCCACACTTGTGTTTGTGTATGCAAGTAAAGTGTAGTTCCTAATATTCGCATTAATGTAAACGAAACACAGTTTTCAAACTTGCGACGTTGATATAACTGTTCAAACAAGGCTTAATAAATAAATATGCAATAATTAAAACACAACATCATACGCTTATATTTTTGAATATAAAATTACTCATGCATTATTAATGCTGTACTACGTCCTATGCATGTCTTATAAATTGTGTTATGTTCTAAAGCTTGCTTATTTTGCGAAGATATTCATTTTTACAACACGGGATGTTATGTTTATTCACAATATTCGTAATACAAGTATGGCACGCTGCAAACGTCAAATTAAGGTGACTATTTACAAGAAACGTGTATGCGTCTAATTGCTAAATGTTTGTGTTGACGTATTTCCTTTCAGGTTAAAAAGAAAGCTGCAAGGACAATTTAGGACAACGGCTTAATTTATGTCTGTATACAGTGTCAATCAAACACATGAGTAAGAGGCATTATGATTTAAAAATAACAACTGATGCTTGTGGATGCTCCTTATGATGATATATTGCTTTTAATTGTGTTTGTTTGAACATATCAATTAGGAACATGATAGCCACTATATTTTCGAAACCCATGTTGTTTTTTTTTCTGAAAAATACTATAAGTGCTTTATATTTGAGACAGTTTGATAACAGTTATGACGAGCGTACTTGTGAGAAGATTTGTATACCTCCTGTTTGCATTTGCCTTAAGAATTGTTCCAGATGTTACAGCGTTGCGACACATTGTTGTTTCTACATTAATCTTTCTTCTGCGCATTAGTTATACACACTTTACACTATGTTCTAATCATTACTTAAGAAATGATACTGCCCAATTAATAGCAATATGACTATATGAGTAAAAAAGCAATGATTGTGTTTTCATGTCCCACTCGTATCACGGCATTATACCCATAATTGGAGGTTGATTGTTATTACGAAATACTCTGGAAAAGTCAAGACATAGACAGAACTCTTACTACAGTTATTGATACCACCCTCCCCCGCCTCTCCCCTCACACCCACATTGGTATGCATGTATTGTCCCAGTATGTGTTTTCATTTCAACAGGCAGACTGGATGCAGTTACGTTTAGATCAATTTATGTGCTAACCTGTACAGAAAGTAAACACGTCTAGATCGTGTCTTTAAGAATTGACAGGATTGACCATATTACTCATTCGGATTCCCCTTTGCTTCAATAAGAAACTTGTATACCGCCAATCTATCCCATATCTCTTAAAGCTTTCTACATAGTAGAAAAGACGCCCACATATCCGCACCATACTAAACGTGCTCTTGATTGCAGACAGAAAATGTTTGGCCGCCTGCCAAATATTAAGCCCATTGTATTGAGCATTGTAAAACAGACTATAACTGGACGAGATTCACAACGTCCTACATTCCATTTCTACTGGAGTTATATTCTCAATGATTTATAATCAATGGATATTTCGGTTTCATAAAAAAACTAATTGGATAAATCAATACCACCTGAACTCCGCGTGTCTTTTTTTTTAAATATAGGTATTGGTGTTACTTACTTGGTATATATGAAATAGAACTATGATACAAAACCATTGAAAACCTTTTAGTATTTTTTTATATATTTAACACCTGTTTCATAGCCGTAAAGTTTACAAACATGGATACAGGAAATTCGGAGATCATCAGTAAAATGACTTAATCTACTAGCTTCTACAATACGTACTAATAGTTATCTCTGGGCAGTGTTGTAGTAGCATGCAGTTGCAGTTTAACACACTCTTCTAATTCCCTGATTAAAGGGACACAGACAAAAGCAGACGGATTAAGGGCTTAGCTTACAATACGGCAGGCATGTGTTTATATGACTTACTGGTGTATTTACAACTAATTTTCTGGCAATTTAACAGGGCAGCATGATGATGTTGCTTTTTGTCCTATGTCGTGTTTCTGCTAATGTGGTTATTGTTGTTTTGTTTTGTGTTATGTTTATTTTGCTTTTCTGTTTGTTTCTCTTTTGTTGCTGTTTTTGTTTTTGCATTTTACTTTTATTATTATTATTTTTTATGATCTGGAACAATTCAAAGAATCTATCTTTAACATAACTATAATTAATTCCATCCAAATTTGGAAGTCTACATGCGCCTATCTTCTTCAGCATTTACAGACCATCCACATATCTGTACTGGAAATAATTGTTTGAGCGAAAAAAAGTTTTGCCGGAAGTCAGTAATAATAAAGTATGCTTGGATAAGAAAAGAATGAATGTACGGGACACACACAATCAGCGGACATGAACGAAGCGGGATGAAGATTTAAACGTTTTAAAACAGAACAAGAAATCCTGAACCATCGGTTTAGTGCTATTGAGGCTGCGCGTTTTTGTTTTCTTTTTCAAAGAACACGTAGTGGCCCGCGACAATATGTGCATGTAACTGGTAATTTCAAAGGCATCCTGAATATTAGGATTCATTGTATTGCACAGGCCACGTTTATGGCATTGGATAATTAACGCACACTATGGTGTTTATTCGTGTTTTTATTGGTGCATGTTTAATCTGACTGTCATTTTTAGTTTGGCAGAGATTAAAGACGACTATGGTTCATGATATTTATGTCATAGCCATATTACAATCAAGCAAAACCAAAGTTGGCCGTAATTGACGTTAATATTTTTGGTGAAGTACGTGTAGTAAACATCGTCAATATAAGCGATATTTCTAAAGCTCTATTTATTTATGTATTTATTATTTAAACATTGTATTGGTGTTAACTGACAATCACATCACGGCCAAAGTTATCTGACTCCGTATGTTTATTGAAGATAATGTCTTTGAAGAGAAGCATTTGCGTACAATACAGTCCTTGGAGTATTTGTTAGCAAGATTTCCTGCTGACCTTTTTTTTACAAATGAATGCCATACGATTTGCACATAAAGCACTGACTATATTATATTCACATTTTATTAATTTTGAGAAAACTACTATGTCCGTCTGTTGATTGTCAAACTTTGTGATTTTTGTATAGATTATACACGTATTATTAAGCTACAAGGGTTAATTGTAACGTCAAATTCTGATTTCTACTTGAGATCGCGTTTGCAAACGACTGGAATTTGATGCAGTACCCCATTTAGTTTGGACAGTAAATGGTAAAATGCAGTTCGTTCTTATAAACAGGTTAGAAGGAATGTTCAGGACAACGATGCCTGCACGCACTAGGATACTTTGGGTACTTCTATTTCTGGTACTTCTCCTTCCTACTGGTCAAGGTAAGCATTAAGCATTCATCGAATACATTAATCATACCTCGAATCCATTGAGTACTATATGCCCTAAAAAGATGATGTATGACACTATTACAAAAAGGTTATTGTTGATATAGATAAATGTTATCATGCGAGGCTAAGACAATCAGAAAGCACGAAGCTCCGCCGAAAACATTTATCTATATTAACTTTAAACTTGTATTTTTTTATACCGCCATCAACATTTATTTTCAAATGAAAACATTTAAATTTACAGCTTCTGGTCCCCCCTTAGATGATCTGACATTCCGATGCAATACACGCAATTCATGCGCGTGCATAGAGTAATTTGGCTATAAGAAATTGTTCTATTTTACAATAAAACCGTATTTTTTTACATTTCTCTTTTTACACTTTTGGCATATGCCGTGATGGCATTGTATGACGTCATTATATTGTTCTTATAATACATCGGCGCTTGTACTGCTTTATTTTATTTGAAACTACGCCTCATTGGAATTTTTAGGTTGCCGAGGCTTTTATCAACTGTACATACTGTACATATGTTGTTATTTAATTTTATCACTAGTTATTATGTATGTACATACGTTAATTATATCTGTTTTAACTCCTGTTGCAGGTGCTTACTGTTAGTTGTTTTACTTTGACAGTACATTTTTATTTACACAGTTTGTTTGATAGAAAAACCAGGTTTAAGCACCCCAGTTGGCCCTTTTGCCGACTGATCGTTCCAAGGAGGCAACTGGTGTTTTTTCTTTGTGTGTGTTATGTCTCGTCTCTGTGTTTTTGTCACATTTATATTTAACTTGTTTGCCATTGGCTAAAGTTAGATAAAATTTATACATCTGTGGAAGTTTTTATGGGACCTTTTCTTATTTACCTATTAATAACCTAGACATGAACATTTACAATAAGACATAGAGATAGTGCTGCAAGAACGAGCGTACAGTTACACAACCACATTTAAACCGTTTGCACTATGCAGACTTCACTTCCACATACGCGTTGACAAAGCTAGTGTAGAATTAAAATAACATACACATTACAGTTGTTGCGTGTTTTTCGAGGTAAGCTAACGGGCCCCGCTCCTCTTTCTCATTTTACAGCCGTGAACAAGCACATAGGTAGTCTATGTTTATCAAATAATGTCTGTAACTGTAGTGTACTGCATTGGTTTATTTATTTTTTATTTAAATATATATATATATATATATATATATATATATATATATATATATATATATATATATATATATATATATTATTATAAATGGGGCGTGTTATAATTGCCACAAAAATAATATTAAGTTGTTCGTTTGGGGATAATCGTAGACAGAGAAATCATGCATCACATTGTATAACTAACGTTTAAATTGAAACAATATTGTTTAATACAAGATCCTCGGTAGTTCTTTTCACGAGATTTTTAAACTATTATGTGTGTTCGATATGCAATGTTAAACTCGTATACATGCATCTAAGAAACACTTACAAGGTTTCTTTTATTAGGAAGAGATCGGAGGAAGAATAAATAAAAATGTATCCGCGCATTAATCTGCTTACACAAATACACATACGGGGCAGACGTAAGCCATTCCTTAAAACGACCAAAAAGTGTTCAGCAAGGAAATGGAAATATAACACAGTCGTATGTGCATTTCAACATATACCAAAATTTGAAAACATATGATAATCTACTCAAACTTGTTGAGGAAAATGCACGTAGCAAGAGTTATAGCTTTAACTAAATAACATATATCACCGGCACGGGTAACAGTATGATAATAATTAATAAGGAAAACTGAACAATGCCAATTGCCATTGCAAAAACATCAACACTTGAAAAGGCACACGAAGATCTATGAACAACACAATTATCTATTTTAACACCCTTGGTATACCTAACTTGCCAGATAATTGCTATATGTGATATAATATAGGTTCTGTATGACCTATACTTGTTTACAACTCTCATTTGAAGTATTCTATGTTCTTTACTCTATGCCTGCTTCGAAGACGATTCAGTTTTGTTCAAAAACATAATTAATCATCAATAATTACACTGGTGTTCGTAAAGTTTAGCTGTTTATTAAGGAGTGGAATTCATCACAATTGTCGATCGATGGTTATCCATCGAACCCACCATTAACTTTTTCGCTCGGAAATAACCATCGCTCGGAAATAACCATCGCTCGGAAATAACCATCGCTCGGAAATAGCCATCGGGTGGTCCGTAACTATGTACTGAATTATCGGAGAATGCTCATGCAAGCATTCAATTTTAAAATCGTAGTTCATAAAAGTAAACGTGACTATCGATACCATACGATTGAGCAAGTATGATGTCTTTTATCAGCGATAGATTAAATATGTGCAGCGAACTATACTGTCTAACCTTATATTGCAAGTCAGCATATGATGTTTATTTCAACGTGACACAGAAACAGATTGCGAAGAAGATCGACTGCCTTTAAGGACGTGTGCTGTTGTTTTATTGCTTATCGAATTTGCTCATCCACTGTTTTGTAAGAAGCAACAAATTGGCCACTGAATTTCGTTCGCATATTTGCACTAGCAGTGTACAAGAATGCGTAATATTCTTTACTTACACAGGTATATATTAGCCAGGCATTGATGTATGATGAAAAGTATTAAATAAAGTAACTGCATTCATAGTGACTTATTTCTATCTCGGAAATTGTTCGAAAAATGGGGTGGGGTGAGGGTGGGGTGGGTTGTGGGCTGTGTTTCTTTAGGGCCTTTAAATACGGTGGCATCTTCATTTTTAATGCAAGCGATAGTTTCAACAACACAATAGCACACAAACAAACTTGGCTGACCTTTGATAGATATGCTTATTTGAATGAACTGCACGCTTCAATAGTTATAGATTTCCCTAATATACGAACTCTTCGAACCTTTTTGAGTCGTGTTCATATATGAAATGCCCTTCGTTTCGACTTTCCTTTTGAAACAGAAGGTCTATTTATATTTGCTTTAGTAGTAGAGCAATTTGTTCGACTTCGTTGGTACATATGCGGTTTTGGAATTAATATACCGGTTCCAAAATGTTTACACATAACCCTGATTGTGTCAGAACTGAACATTATATACACTTACATAAAGACGTCCAATGTATAATTTCCATTAGGCGTGAGTTTGCGAATGCGTCTTCAAAATGATATTAATGAGATTAAAGCGATGACAATAGGTTGCTCATTAGAAAGGTTACACTATTCCCTGCTTGATGAATACATTTTCAGAAAGGTACAGTCCTAAATTCAACAGAACATGAGTCTGCATATAAATCTTGTAAACAAATGGTATTATATTCAAACAAAGCGGTATTGCTAAATACAAAATGGCTTAAGTGGCCAACCGTTCCTACAAAACAAGACAAAGCCATCGCAGGAAGTGGCAGTTTCCATTTGTCTCATGTCATTTGCAAACCAAGCATCAGTCAAAAGCCAATGGCTGGTCCTGCAGCACAGGGTGATTGTTTTTGATGAACCATTTGTATACGGATTTTGAAAGCGTTCCATGAGGGGAGGGTATTAAGGTGATGTGGAAACATAAGGTTTGTGCTAGTAAATGTTTATTTCATGGCCATTATAACAGAAACAGACTTAAAAGGTAAACACCGTAAATGCGTTTCTGAGTAAATGTTTAATGGTTGGCGTTACTGCCATAAAAAATCAGAACGGAATACCCTAAATAACTATTTAACCACAGGCTTTTTATGTAATTTGTGTTCATATACAGCCGTCAAAACCAATTGTGAACATGTACATGCTAAAATAAAATGTGTTATATGTGTGTATTAATTTCAGCATCAGTCATTGTAGGATGTCCCACATTTCGGTACATGGTAAATGGCACATGCTATATATGCCCTGACAACTGTAGAAACTGTATCTCTGACACGAACTGTTCATTGTGTACAATGGGTTTCTTCGGTCCGATCTGTGAGAACCGATGTGGAGAAAAGTGTACAGGAACGTGCCACAAGATTTTCGGACACTGTACGTACGGTTGTCCCGATGGGATGTATCCAGCAGAAGGAAATGGTTGTAAAAATTGTCCGCTACATTGCTCGTTATGCGAATCACAGTCGAAATGTTTAATATGCGAAAATGGCTACTTTGGTGAAACGTGTCAAAACAGATGTCCTGCCCATTGCGAAACATGCAACAAAACTACTGGACAATGCGTACAGTGCACAGGTTCTTTTTTCAGACTTAATGAACACTGTACGAGTTGTCCGCAAGGTTGTGGACTAAGTGTCTCTGCTAACACCTGTTCCCAGTGCATGGACTCATATTTCTTATTCGATGGTATGTGCAAACGTTGCCCGTATGGGTGTAGAATTTGCCTTACAGCGGACACTTGTCAGTCATGTGAGGATGGACTTCGAGGTCCAGTTCATAATCGGTGTCTCGATAAGTGTCCGAGTAATGGTGTAACAACCTACAACCTTCCGTACGAAGATGGCCGATGTGGAATCTGGCAGGACACAACTAGGAACATTTGCCATCTACACTCTAAGATTCACAGTTGCACATCAAGCGGTACTTGTCTTCAGGATGTTCGCTGTCCCGACTCAGTCCGGTGTGTGGACGAAACATTTGAACAGGCATCATGTACAACGGTCATGCATTACGACTGCAATCATAAATGTAAACAACTACTAAGTATTTATGGATGCGAGGCCAACTGCACTGTTAAAGCTATGGACACTGGAGATAACAGCCGATTATGTATGACCGACATTGGCTCTATTGATGAGAACATATTCCAGAATACCACAGAAGCCTTCTGCAACCAGCAACAAGGTACGATGTGTAATTTTAGCGACACATGTTCACAGAATATTATGTTTTGATTTGAATGCATCTACAGATGACCTGCTGTCCGGTGTTCGTCTTTACCTACCACCATTTTATGGACCTCGCTATATTGACCTATTAAGACACATTCTGTCGCGATGTATTCTTTCAACAAATTCAAAAGCCTTGCGCAAAACACTTGTACTTCTTTTATCACAGGGCAAATTGTTGTACAGCGTAAGAAATGAGATTAAGTAATAACATGCACAAGTGTCTGAACAAAAGCAAGCAGACAACTTGTCTTCTTATACATTTCAAAATTTTGTATAGAACATCCACCACAGTTATTCATTTTGAAGATAACATGTATGCGAGTTTAATTATTTATTTCGACTTTTTTATGTCATAATCATTTGTGTTTGAAACTTCTCGTCTAGACCCGAACTGTACCGCTGCTATTCGATAAGGAATAGTGACAAAACAAATAATCAGACATTGGTAAGCAAGACTTCATAGCGCTAAACATGTGTGTCCAGTAAATGGTTTAAATATTCTATGAGCACGTCTGGAAAATAAAAGGATTATTAGGGTGCCTATTACATAAGGATGACAGCTTTGATTTAGAAAAAAAATGCACAGTCACAGAGCAACTGTCTTTTAATTTCAAGACTGATAGGATACTTTCTGACTTGGAACTAAGATCCATTTAGTGGACTATTGCAACAAGTCAAGTTTCGACAAACCTTTTCAAACAATGTATATAACTTAAATAATATGCTAAAAGCACCTAGTAGCAGGAGAAATGTATAAATTATTATCACAACGGTCCATTTACCATTTGAATTCATGATGTTTTCAGTCACGCCAACTGAAAGAACATCTTGGCCAACATATCGTATTGTGCTGGTTGTGTATGGCATTGTCTGCACCATAACGATCTCTATCCTCATAGCACTAATGTAAGTAGTTTCAAGCATTTGCTATTTGGGGTGGCCTGTGTGTTACCATCTAAGAATATGTTTACTCTCTTATAAGCATTAACATTAGCTGAGCTAAAGGGATCTTCAAAAGAATCGCTTCAAAGCTGTTGAATAAACTGTCATGCAATTAAACTGGGAATGTTGCACTTAGAAGAGGCATGCATTCAAAAGTATACCAAAGCATTGGTGAAGACAGTACCCAATGTATGATAAATATACACACAAGTTAGCCTATTGCAGAACTCTGTAGATGCGTTCAGTATGGCGTTAGACGTGACATTCTTTGTTTGTGATTTAAGTTGTGTTTGTCTTATAAGTCATACCGACATTAAACGATCAACGTAGCGGCATCATTGGAGTCGTTGTTGAAGGTAAATCACAAATAAACCACCATTAAACTACCTCGTCCAATTGCAATTTTATATAGCCCTTATCTAGGACACGGATCTATGCTTTGTATGAGACAGGTATTTTGGATGTAACTATTCAGAGTATAACTGTGTAATGAACAACACGTACGCACAATTACTATTACCTTATGTATTTTGTTTGTTCTCAAAGGACATGTCGACGTGGTACAACAAACCAGAATACATCGAAAGAGGAAGATTCAAAATTTAATGAACTAACCAGACCTCATTACGGCACACGGGCCCATGAACTGTCTGCGTCCCGTCATGACGACGAGCAAACGACTGCGCCCATGATGTCCATGCAAGATTTGTCAAACGGTTCTGTGGATGAAGGTTTTCGCGGAAGCAGGGAGTTAAGCAGACGCCAGTCTGTTTCTACGCTAGTTTTCCAGTTTGCCAGATGACGGAAAATAAGTCGCAACTATTCTTAATTTTACCTGCAGAAAATACACGTTGTTTTTGTTTCCTTTAAACCTAACATTTACCAAAAGAAGATCGAAATGACCATTCTAAACACCAGCGTCTGACCCTTCTGAAATATTAATTTCTAAATGTATGTAGGCAGGTGCTTGTATGTGTTTGTGCGGGAGCATGCGTGCGTGCGTGCGACATGATAGGTACGTTTGCTTTATATTGGTTAAAATGGCGATTGTTGTGCGTTCCGATACATATTATTGATTGATTATCGAGACTGGAGCAGTGCGTAATGTTTGCAACGTTTCTTTTATAGTATTCCGACTTATGAAAAATATTGTTATGCTTCTAATTTAAGACTTTACATCTTTTCATTTCCTTTTTTTGAGAATTATGGAATTCTTTTATTCTGCAAATATTGACGCTAATTTTGTAAATATCGCAAGGCATTTCATTATCATTTGAATGGTACTTTGAGTTGTTATGTAGATAAATGACGAGGCTGGACCAAGAATGTGTCTGACTTTTGTTTGTGGGAGACTGATCATTTCGTACCATAGTCACTTCGAACAAACACACGCAATCACATGTCATTTTAGTCACTATGTACCCTATGGTCGATTGTTTCCTAAATTAGTATTCTCCACAGTCATTTCGTTCCATTTTATAGAAGCACAGTTTGTGATAAGTGTTACTAGCATTTTATTGTGTTAATGTCAGAGACAGGCAGTTTACTATATATTTCAACATTGGAAATAGCACTTATACCAGTTTAACAGTTCAGAAATTGACATGTTTCAGCAGAATTTCGAAAATCAATGATAGCTATGTTAACACTTGTTATGGATTACACATTAAATATAGCTATCTAAAAAAAGCTGTAGGTTGTGAAAGCACTGTTAAGCCATATATGTCACAAATATAATATGTAATACTCATTGTCATTATCCTACTCCTCCTCCTCCTCCTCATTCTCCTCCTCCTCCTCCTCCGCCTCATCATCATCATCACCATCATCATCATCACCATCATCACCAACAAATGAATTCAATAACAAGACGATTATTGAGCAGCATCATGACCACACTTACAATCACGACCATTATGAACAAGATTATTAAGATTATCAGCAGCTAAATACTTACGCCCATCATCGCTATCATCATTATTATAATTATTGATGTCATTACCGTCATTACGACTAGTTGCATGATTATTATCATTATGTTCGCCATAAAATCGTTGCGGCATATACGATGATCAATTATGCTTGATTGTTTGAAAATAACACATTACTTTTTTTTAAAAGGTGAGGACTAACGTGACACATTCCTTGCTACTTTTGCTTTATGTGTACAATTTATGTTTGTGCCATATTTATTTTTATGCGCACATACAAATACATCACATTGTGTGTAAGACATTCGTTTGATACACGTTCCATTTTCCACCGAATATATTACACCTATGATATATTCGGTCGAACCTTTTACTGGAATAGATAGCCGATTAGTGACATATACAGAAAAACAGACCTCTTTAGATTGAATAGCCATAATCTGCATTCCCTTTTTACCTCAAGTGACAGGACTGTTTTAATGCTTATTGTACTGCTCCGCCTGTTATTTGATACGCTTCTTGGTAGAAATACAACGTGGATGTGTGTTGATCACGTTTAGATCAATGGGAGGATATTGGTGTATGCACAGGGTACATTTTAGGAAAATTAACTATCGATGATTGTGCTCCAGTTCGGTATCCATTACTATATTCCAAATAACTTAGTTTAAATGTCGTGCTGGCACAAAAAAAATGGGCACAACATCCGGCATGACTTTCAAAATCACTAAGATTGAAGTTTGCTTTCGACATTTGCACTTCAGTAGTTCTGCGCCATATGATGGTAATTTTCCGCTAGGCCACGAAAGTGAGACAGATATTATACAATGCATCTTTGTTTCACATAATTTTTGTAAACTCCCAAAAGCGAATTATTGGGACGTCTACATTTGTAGGGTTTCCAATCAAAGTCCCCGATTGCTGTCGAAGAGTTATTGTGTCTGGCCCCTTGTTGGATGGGAAAAATAGACGGGAATGAATGACCAGCATGCTATTGCAAGAAATACATAATTTAAAATTTTGTAACAGAAGTGTTTAAGCTAAGCATACCATAACTTTTGTCGCCACTTTGTGCTCCTGTAAAAGTGCTAAGCATATATAATGCATGCTTTCCTTACACAGGCATTGTGCTTGTTCATCGATTGTTTTTTTCTGTTTACCCATTCATTATATAGACATGAAATGTCTAGGTAACATACACTTAACTAGGTTTCAGCTGTTCATACGACTTAGTCTACATTTGTTTATTTATTTTCGACATAGAAAATCTCTGTCGAGAATACCATTAACTCAATGTAACGGCATATAACTTAATGATGGTAATTAATATGGTATATTAACTCGATTCGGATATTGTTACAGCATCGTCTTCTAAATGGTCCAGGGAGTCTATGTCGTTTCGTCGCTACAGATATTAGAGTGCAGCAAAACAGACACCGGGCGTGCCCAAGCAATTGCATCAGTATCTCTATCTGTGGGTTAGGCCGGACATCATTATGAATACTATTGTTGCTGATATAAAATCACAAAAGTAAAGTCAATAAATTGTACTGCTTAATGATGTATTAAAATAAATGTTCCTGATGTACCAAAGTTATACCTTGTACTTAAGAATATGCAGTCAAATGCGTTCGATAATATGTTTCAGGAACGTTTAAACTTTACGGTATTGATATTTAACTTTTAATTAACAAAATAGCGTGTCCCTAAGTTGGTTGGACATTAAACTTGTTTTACACAATAAATCATTTGTGTAGCTTCTTAACAAGATTTTTCTTCTACATGTACTAATGTATCTTCTTCATAGTTTGTACCATCAATACAACAACAACAACAACAACTAATACTACTACTTCTTCTGATATCAGTAATATAAAACAATACCAACAATACCAACGACTACCACCCGTTAAGCTAACAACAACAACAACCACTAAGAATAGTACATCTACAGTCATTGTTTTCTGCTGCTGCTACTAATGGTACTATAATTACTACTGTAAACTTCACATCCTTTCACTTCTACTCCAACTATAACTACATATTTTAGTGACGGTTTATTGCATGCAGATGCAAACTAGCTATCAACCTGACCTTTTAAGACATGTTAACTTATTCGCTCGAACCTGTTTCTGATTAATAGTCATAGTTTGGATAGATACCTTGGCAATTATCGGCATGTATGCTCAGTTGCAGTATCATGCTCAGGCTTTATGGTCCTGTGCAGCATAATTATTACCGAGTTAGGTCGGTGTGACTGTATACAACCAATCCCTGTCGAGGTATACCGTCATTCCTTATGCTGCACTACTGCACGTTTCTTAGCAAGATGAAGTACGTTGTTCCCATTTGTTTGGCATGGTGTGGTAAGGATACGTTTTGTCTGTAATCGAATAAGTAGGGTACATAACAGTTTTCACTAAAGCTATCTAACTCTTTTGCTTTTTCCACACATCTGTTGTAGACCTGCCTCTCGGTTTGTGCATTTATTATGTGGATTCAGAGCCTCTACATTTTCCAAATGTCCATCTTCAGTCCTTCATTTTTCTCACAGGAAGCACAGGCATCACCTCGTGGTGAAGCTATTGTACATGTAAAAAACATTGTCTCCATACCTTGTTGAATGTTGATTAGTGTACATATCTTTTCAGTGGTTAAAATTATCTGCATGATATTTATATATACGAACAAATCTAACGTGTTTGTGTTGCTGGCAAATAGATGGGTGGAATGTTATCCAATCCTCTAGTCGCGGCTGGCTGAGACAGTCCTATTTCTTCTACAATTTCTGTTATATAGGAAACCACGGATTTGACTTCTGGGAAATGCAGGGATTTTGGTGTTTTCCTCCGACATTGCCATGAATCCTTTCTGACACGCCAAGTTTATCGACATGCGACACAATGTTTCGTAGATATGTGCATTTAACGTTGAAAGCAAGGAAGAAAAGGATTCTGCTTAGAATACCCATGTCAAACTCGCTTTTCTTTCGTTTCTCCTCTTTGCCAAGGCACTGTCAGCGATGTTGGTCAAAGTTGCCCTTCTGAACGGTTCGTTTTCTTTCTTTTGCATTGTTCCTATGTTAACAATGTGGTCCTGTATTTCGGAACCGGTAACATATTTAAAAACAGGTATTTCTGCATACACAGCATTATGTACAGTAATGTTGAAATTGGTTCCGTTCTTCATCGTCATTTGAGTGACATGCCGAATCAGTCTGATTGACTGAAAATACAGGCATACCATCAAGATCGTCGTAATCACTTACTGTTGTTTTTTTTCAATATTTTCATAATCTGTGATGTTGTTTAAAATTCCCATCTCTCTATTGTTAA
Source organism: Sinonovacula constricta (assembly GCA_007844125.1). NCBI lineage: Eukaryota > Metazoa > Mollusca > Bivalvia > Cardiida > Solecurtidae > Sinonovacula > Sinonovacula constricta. The sequence continues at coordinate 24,569,569 of CM017557.1, read as the reverse complement.
CGTCAGGTTGAGGTGGTTCCGAAATTGAGTCTACGCTTTCAGCAAAATACTCTATAAATGTAAATTTTAACACAAATGTTAACGGCAAATACAAGGTTAACTTAATATTAACAAATTGCTGAATGCACAGTTTAAAACAAACGTTTTATATGAGACTCACACTCACACCTAACCGCTCACTGCACATTGACAGCCCGATGTCTCTACCGACCCGATCGAATAGCAAGCTCTGCTCCTTAACTCCATATGCATTGTCATTTGTGCTGTCTTTGCTCTCAGTGTTGGTGTTTTTCTTCAAGAAAATGCTCGTGCATGTTCTGGAATAAAGTAGCATGTCCATTGAAGGAACCTGACGCACTCAACACCTTCCTTGCCAAAATGTGTATACTCTGTTCAAATTAGCATATCTACAAACAAAAGAAACAAATTAAACCCTTATTCGGTATGCTTAGTGTTGCATCGCAAAAATGTATCAGCAAATGTATATATATATATATATATATATATATATATATATATATATATATATATATATATATATATATATATATATATATATATATATATATATATATATATATATATATATATATATATATATATATATATATATGACCACATCATATCACAATGGTCATATGAAAAGTAAAAAACGGCTATGCGACATGGCTAATGTTAGTACATTACACAAGTACATTATAAATAAACTCTACATGAGACAAACAGGGTAATGGAGCACGAACTGTGGATGTTCCTTGATGATAGGGTGTTTTGGTATGACTGTGTTTTATTTCTTGTCAGAGGTAACATATGACGAGCATATCAAATCAGGCCTCCAAGTAAAGAGACCACAAAGGGAAGCCACCATTCTTAATATTATATCAACCTTGTATTATTGATGGACGTCCATGATAACACATGTCTTATATGCAAAGATAAACTTACGAATTACAATGCATTTGATAAAAGGTGACTGCAGAATGTTTAAGTATTAGTAAGCGAAAGTGTTCACGGTGGAAATTATATCTTAATATATTTTATATTTGATATGTGTTTAATATGTATACGGAATTGAATAAATATGTTGGAGAGTCACATCTCTTAAATGTGCGCAATAGATACAATACAAAGTCAATCCATCATGTTGTTTTTTCGTAAAGTCAGTTTAATTTAAGCTAGTGTATCATTGAAACGAATGAAGCTACCGTCCCTTTATAAATTCTAGCTGACTAAATGCCTAAGACACTAACTGCACCCATTGGCAGAAATAATGCTGCATGGCTGGGTGTAGGAGCAAATGCTATACGTATGGTTGGCTGGCTATGGAATAGAACAGACAACAATCGGTGTCCAAACTGTCCAAAAAGTTGTTTTTCCTGCACATCAGAGTCGAGTGTGAAGTTTGAAGCTAAACGATTATGAAGTATATCACATGCTTTATTTGAAATGACTGATGCAAGAGACGCTACAAAGTTATAGCACAATGCATACACTTGATCATGTATTTTTTTAATGTTAACAAAATTGTTGAATTGACTTTACAATATATTGTGCACCTTGTTCATCTCAGCCGAATGAGATATATATATATATATGCTTTGGCATCGACGACCAAAATAAGAGCAAATTCATTCGGCTGAGATGAACAAGGTGCACAATATATTGTAAAGTCAATTCAACAAGTCACCATCTCCTTGCCGATTTATATCAAACAGCAGTAAGTTTCAGAAAGTATACTCTTTTCTAAAAGCCTTCGACATGTAGATAACCGATTTAAAATATCAAAATATTGCACAATAGAAACACATACCATTATCATTTTAGAGGTGTAGAAGCTGCTTATTTTTTTTAAATAAGATGTAAACGTATAGTAGATATAGTAGACATATGTATTAAAGCTCTACAAATAACGTCGAAAACCAAGTATTACTAGTATATGTACTATCCAGTTGTATGTGTATTTAAATTGCACAATGACATTAAAATGGTTTGTAGCATTGTATTCATACACATACTTAATCATGCAATGCTAGTTTATTTCATCTAAGCATCAAGATACAGACAGGGAGGATGTTTGTGAACAAATACACAAAGTTATATATTCTTAGTTCTTGCATGTCACTCTCTTTCGCTAAGATTGTTGTATACCCGACTTAAGAATGAGTATGAGTTGTCATTGCTTTATTCAGCATTCTAGTACTTCATGAAATTTGCATAACTTATCAGATTATATGAATGACATACACTTTGAAACCCCCATATACACAATAGTAAGTTGCTTTGGTCGTAGTCAAATAACCTTAACCTGTTGATGTTAGGAAGCTGTCAGAAGCAACCAAACCTCACTCATTCATTGCTTTAAAACATGAGTTCTAAACGCAATGATTGTGGGAAATAATACTGAAATGATGTCGTGATACTTCATTCAATTGTCTACCGATTATTTATTAAAATAAAAAATCAGTCCTAAAGGCATTTTTTTACGGATCATAACTTCCGGTAGCTACAGCATAAGATACATACTACATGAAATTGTGTTACTACTACTGCTACTACTATTACTACTTCTACGACTACTACTACTACTACTTCTACTACTACTACTACTACTACTACTACTACTACTACTAATTATTATTATTATTATTATTATTATTATTATTATTATTATTTTTATTATTAGTATTATTAGTAGTAGTATTATTACTAGTAGTATTATTAGTATTATTACTATACTCACCATCATTATCATCATCATCATCATCATCATCATCATCATCATCATCATCATCATCATCATCATCATCATCATCATCATCATCATCAGTGTTTAGTAGTGTGTGTTACTCTAACTTCGCATAGCTATGCCGATACATGCAACGCTTAAGATAAGTTTTCTTCGTCGCAAGAGGCGGAACACAAACTTCATATGCTTAAAACAAACACATGCATGGCTCACTTGCTCATGACAGGTTTGAAAATTTTAAGTATACAATAGAGGTTCGTTTAAATAGAGGTTCGAGTGCATGTATGCAGACACCAATTGCCCTTGATTTTACGGTTTGGAACACTGGTATTTGTCGGCATTAAGTCATTCATAACGTTTGTCCCGATTTTAGCGAATGGTACTTTGAATTTTACATTAATGAAAGTCCGATAAAGAGTATAAAGCAAGATAATTTAACAAGGAAGCAATACAGTCTGTAATATTGATTACATGTTTTTAAATGGTCGGGCATGTCATTGTTATGTATGCTCTGTGTCGAACATAGGGCCGTCTGCGTTTTGTTATGCATATCACTATATTATTAACGCTCAGATATCCACAAAATAATGAGTATGCTACCTTTAATTTGTTGATGGTTCAAGACTGACTATATATAAACTAAATAAATAAAATGTACGTTTTACATGAAGAAACGTGCATTGTGCATTATGAATTGTAAAACTGCCAGCTATATCAGGTACTTAACTTCATATACTTGTATCGCAAATCAAAACCAGAAAAGCTGAAACGCCCAATTAAAACTTACTGTGTTGTCAAATGTGTGTTTTATATCATCCGCCAAGATATGAGTGCTGTATATATGGACACCATGATGGGTTTTATACATACTCAAAACCACATATAAACAATATATATATTGCTTACCACAATAAAAAAGCTCAATGTAAGATCTGTATGACTTTATGATTTATAGTTTGTACATTAGCATACTTTACATATTATGGAATATTGCCGTAGTAGAAAGGTGTTCATGTAAATCCCATATTCTCCGTTTACTGGTCCTTACATACTGGTGTTATAATAATAATATAATTAAAATCTTAATCATTTCCTGCGCATTTGCTTCTTGTGTTGCTTTCCGGTTTAGGTCCTGGTTCAGGGACTGCACAGCGTCCCTTGCCGTTGTCAGTTTGATGTTAACTTATTCAGATGTGTGGCAGCAGGAGGTTGTTGAATTGCCCACGTCCCCCAAATGTGTCTGTCAAAGGCACAACTAAAACAAACATAATTAATTATACTTACATGTTCAATTGAAACACAGGAAAAAAACAAAGGAATTTGTCGATAGTCCAAGACAATCATAATTTAGCCAATTCACTTAATGTAATAAACTAGATTTTATTTATTTCAATTAGACCACTAGATCAAGTATTAGAGTCGTAAACATTGATCAATGTTGACCGCCATTTGTATGTTTCTCAAACTGTCATCACAGTAGGAAACCCTGAATGTTATAAGTTTGGTATTTTATGTTCTTTTACGATATGTGTTTAATATTTAGCTGGATAAATAACCGTGAAAAAATAAAACAACAATGTATGCGTCTCGGCGTTTTCCTATGAGATGTGATTGTGTTGTTGTTGTTGTTGTTGTTGTTTTTTTCAGCTGACATAATAAACGAATGGGAGATTAGTTCGGTGAAATAGGTTTGGTTGATACAAAATGCAGCATGTGTTATGCCCCTCTGAATTTCGATTTACATCCACTACCATGTATGCAAACATAGCAGACCGACAGCAAAATTAAATCAGAATCAGTGAGATCTTATGTAGTACAATAATCTTTAAACGTCCACAAACACAGCATACACGGCAACGACAAAACCCAATGAGCAATGTGTAAATTAACCGCAGCTTCTATGCCAAACCAACATAATGCTGTCGCTATTTATATTAGATTAACAATTTAAATATATGATTTATGTTGTTGTTGTAGTTGCTGTTTTGTCTTGGCCGTTGTCGGCGTGGTAAAACTGGCTATATCGTTCCACCACCTTCTTATGCATACTTGTGACATGGAAGTCCCATTTCTATTTTTAGCAAACTACCCTTTGTCATTTTAATTCATCGAGCTACACGATGTCCCATCAACCTGTACCAGTAAGGGTCCAGAACGTATTCAATCAGTGGAATTCCAATCATAAACAGCAGTCGTTTACACAGGATATCATGCAGTCGAGTACGAACGTGGTTCCCTTAGGAAAACCATCGCTGTTCGGTCAATAAGGAAGACAATCTTTTTGTTTGTCATATTCCAAAATATTGTTTTTTTTTTTTTCTCCGAAACAGTAGGTGTGTAAGGAGTTGGTAGTAACTATGATAACATTAGTTTATAAAATCGATTTAGCAATGCATGGCTGTTGTTTAAGCAACGTAATCCTAACTAAATAACACACATACGTAAGTTTGAAGAAAGGACGGTAGCGTGGCTGTGCAAGACCCAAGTTATACTTCGCTTGGTGATATATCAATGTCTTTCCACCTGAACGACGAGGCTGGTATACGGACGTGTTTTTCCCTAAAGAGCTGACGAAACTGTTAAGTCGCTGTCAATTTCTAAAAAAAAGGTATTTGCACGTATAAAGGAGAGCACCGAAGGAAACAAGTAAAACGGGTCATGATCTGGCTGGTGGTGTTTCTGGTCTTAGCGTCCAGTTTTCTGTCAAGTAATTGTTCAGATACACCCTAACAGTTCTGTTTAATGCATTTTGTCTTTCTTACCTATACACTGCTTCTTCTACAGGTAATACTAGAAATGAATTGCGTTTCTTCTCCGTCTTCTGGAGGTTTCCGTTGTCTGATTACCACATTTGGCATACGTACATCTTCATCCTCGCTTACAGTGGCGTAATCACCTCGCAATGTGTCAGGATCTGACAATCGGTCCTTCTTTGATTGGGCCCTACTCGATGTTTTATTCATTGTCAGTAACCTCTTCTGTGTATTCGTCGTGAATAATCGTCTTCTCTTCCGGAATAAAATGGTACTAAAATGTAAACAATTAAGGGCATTCAATGAAATGTTTACGGTATTATTTAAACGTTAAATTACGGTGCCATTGTTCATATCATGTGATATATTTACTTTCTGACTACAATAAAGTCAAAACAAATATTCTTAGTTCGACTGCATTTCACCTCTGCTGTGTTTGTGTGCTGCCCAGCTAAACGCTTTGCTAAATAAAAAAAAAACATCGTGCCATCTCCTCATTTACAATTGCATACTGTGCACAATGAATGTTGAACAAAATAATATTACATGTCAGTGCCTTTGCTCAGCATTGGTATTCCGTATATTTCTTTGGCCATGGTTTCAAACATTTCAAAACATTATTTCCCATTTTTTGATTTAAATTAAGATCTGATGAGTGTATAATTTCTAGCATTCGTAAACTAAACAGTTTGATTGCCTTTGATTTATGCTCCTACAAATGTTCACATTTAGGATCGAATAGTGCACGTTGTGCGGATTCTTTTGGGTTAGTAATGAACTGAATGAAGCGCACGTTTCTCTCGTCTTAGATATAAAGGAGGATGATAAGCTTCAACGATAGGCTCTCTACAGGGCAAGCTCTGAAGGCTCCAAGGGTCAGACGGAATCGCTGGTTGTGGACAACGTCAAGCATATGGAGATATGATCTCCTGGAAGAGCCGTAAAAAATGCTGCCATTATCTAATGTTGGTTTAACCTGTGATTTGTAAAGTCGTTATACAACTTTTCTATCAGCTCCTCAGTCGGTATGTAATAACAATCTAAAAAAAACTTAGGCAATTTAAATCATTTAGATTTTACATATTAGATATGTGGTATAAAATATAATTTTCTGTCAAATATGACACCAAAACATTTAGTTTTCTTAACGATAGGAATACGAACGTCATTAAGACATAATTTATGATCGTCGTGCAAAGTTCTTTTCTGGCAGAAGTGTATTAAAACTAGCGTTGTTACTCTAAGTTTGTAATTTGTTGAGGCATTGTTGTAATGGTCTTTCAGTTGTGTTCATATTTTTGGAGCTATAGCATACATTAGCATAGTCCACATACATTGAAACATTGACTTCATTATTTAGGGCTTTCACAAATACATATTTTGTTTTATTTTGATGTTAAAAAGAGCAATTGATAAGATACTACCCTGAGGTACACGCTGTTCCTGTTTATGAACAGAGGACAAGGTAGAAATAGTTTTAACTTGAAAATGTCTGTCAGAAAGAAAACTGTAAATAAATGTAGGAAAACGACCCCTGAGACCAAGGTCAACTAAGTCTTTAAGAAACAACAACACATATTTCCATATTGTATTGTATGCTGTTTCAAGATAAAAAACACAGCTATAGCATGTTTCTTTTTGATGGGGTCACCTTTAATAAAAGTTCCAAATCAAACGAGATGATCGATTATAGTGTTTTGGCTTCTGAATCCACCTTGAACTTTTGTTAATAAATCATTTGATTCAAGATACCAAACGTGTTTATTATTTATCATCCGTTCTAAGGTTTGACAAATACAACACGTCTAAGCAATTGGCCTGTTACAGGACCGGTTAGATCCTTGTCTTGTTTAGCTATTGGAATGACGAATGCACTCTTCCCAAGAATTTGGTGCTTTTCCCGAATACTGAATTTCATTATAAATAGACAAAAGCAAATTTAGCGATGTATGCGACAGGTGTTTTAAATAAAATGATAAGGAATGTCATCAGGTAGCGGTATCATGAGATGTACTCATTGTTTTCCTAAGTTCTCTTAGAGTAAAAGTTTGATTGCAATTTTCTTTATTGTTCGACTTAACACTGATTTTTACCCGATTCTTCAAATTTTGAAATGTGTTCTACTAATTTTCGGAAGCTGATTTTGTAGCAAAACTTTGTGCAAGAGAACGTGTTTTTTATTTGTTATTATTAATTCATTAGATTTAAACTGATTAACTGTTTATGTAGAAGTGTTGATGCTATTTTCAATGGCTGACCAAACATTTTTGGCGGAAGTATTACTGGTTATACAAGAATCACAATACTGCCAAGACGTTCTTTAGGCTTTTTCAATGGTATGCATGCGTTTTGCCTTTTCACTTTTGATATTATTTTAAATTAGTACTAGTAGGTTGAATATTAAATTTCTTAAGTGCCGCTTTTCGCTTTCTTACTGACTTTTTTCATTCATCATTATACCAATGTTTGTTACACTTTGACTTGGTCGTGGCTTAGGTATACATCTGTCTGCTACGCTTAAACTAATGTTTGAAAAGGAATGTATTTTATCTTCAACATTCTCACATGTTGAAGCAGTATATTCTTCAAAACATAACGTTGAAAACAATCTCAATAAGGGAAGGGATCAATTTCGCATAAATCATTATATACATCCTGACTTTTTATCTAAATATAAAGACGAAAGATATAGATGAGATCATGGGATGAATAATATCCGAAGAAGGGTGTAAGTACGATCCTTTTCCGTATTCATAAGGCTTATATCATTTTGAGTAATAAATCATACTATCGCATTACGAATATTATTATAACCAATACACCCCCATATTGGGTTATGACTATTGAAGTCCCATACAATAATATAAAGGGAATGACTTATTAAATTATCTAGTTTTGATTTAGGGGTATCCGAATTTGGTAAACAGAGCAGATTGTGATTATGTTATGACGAGTTACTTGAATGGCTACATCTTGCAAGTCTGTTATAAGAGTAACTTTAGAGGGAAGAAGCTTAGAGGTGACTATAATAGATGATCCACTAGACTCTTCTTCACATGCTGAATGAATATGGTTATACTTAGTATAACCTTTAAATTCAATGTTATCATTCTCCTTCAGGAAAGTTTAATGCGGCCCATACAAGTGAATTGTCATTTAAATTAGCCCGAACATCTCGAAATTCCAATGTATTATTTTGCTATTAATGGGGTTATACTAAAGTGTTACAATATTACTTTTTTTCCAGTGACCTTGACGTTTTCTCCTTTTCAACAAGATTGTCTGATAGAGTCTCATTCTTCATCAGAAAGTCGAACATGTTAGGACAGCGTATAACAGATCTTCGTCCACGTTCTTTTGGAGATCCTCTTCTTTGTCCTTATGGTCCAGGTGACTATTTCGAGACGGTCTGAGTCTTGGCAGCGGCTTTTCTCTCAGCCTTTGTTGGTTTAGAGGCGTTTATAGATAGTGACAGTGATGCTGCGGATAGTACAGGCGTGCTGGAGTGTTTGTTTATTGTTGAAGACTCGGATGATTTGTACTTTGTCGGATGGATGTCTTTGTCAGTAAGTTGCTTGTCAAATGTACCCTCAATCTGAGTTGAGTTGTCCCGATTCACTGAAATGTGTTTTGTTACATTTTGTTAATGGAATTTGTTGTAATTTCTTAAGCCAATATGCTTGCTTATTTTGAGTATGTTTGGTCTTAATTACTACTGTTTCTAGTTTCAGCAACGGACATAAGTTTGATCTACTTTCATGTGGGCCTGACATTTCAGTGAATTCGGACATTCTTCATTCTGGTGCCCGACGGACATATCGCAGCAACGGGGACAACGTTCATCATCCGGGCACTGGGACCAAACTTCTGACATGTGAAGCACCGGAGTGGATTTGGTATGTAAGCTTGAACCTTTGCTTTAACGTAACCAACTTTGATATTGTGAGGTAATACAGATTTGAAAATGTCAAAACAAAAGCATTTGTAGAAATCCGCCGGCCGTATTTAGACAAGGACATCTTGCGGACACCAAACACCTCTTGAGGTGTTAGGTTCTACAACGTTATTTGCCCTAGATACCCCGGGTAGCTCAGATCAGCCGATGAAACCTTTCGAAGAATTTAGTGATGAATGTTGGTAGGTTTTAACTTTAAGAGTAGAATTATGTTAATGTTAGTATCTTATCTAGAATGACGTTTCGATCAAAAGTGTTTCATTTTTTAAGTTTGCGTACCGAATCAACAATTTCGCTAAGTTGTTTGATTGTTGTTGTTGTTTTTGTTGTTTTTAATTACAAAATGTGATGTCTTGTTGTGTACTTTCGTTCAAGCGATTCAATTCAACGACAAAATGAGGCAAGCTGTGACTTGTTAGCGTGGTGTTGTCAGTATCAGAGTCTTGGTGTTGGGATAGGTCTTTGCATCTTCATTTTCTATCAATGTGAGTACTGTTATATAATTCGGCATCCTGGCTTACCACCCACTACGGTGCCCAACAAATGGCCGTCTTTCAGGAGTGGATCTTCGAACTCCCAAGAGCCGGGATACCATTTACTCTAGCATTATATACTTGAAAAGTAAAATGATGCCAGATTGGTCCGTCTAACCCCTGCTAACCAGTAGGTTTAGGTAATAAGCGGAAATCGTAAGGGGAAAAGTTCCGTAACACTGTTGTTAAATAGAGAAACGGATGAAATACTAGTAGACAGTAGAACAAAGTAAGCGTGCATAAAAGGAGTAGATTAGCCGGTGATACTATTGGTAATAAAATCCCAGTATACCGCCGGTCTACCCCGCAACTAAGGGCCGCAGTTGTGTGCTTTCCAGTGATGACTTTTATGTCATATCCGGGAAAGCCAACACAGGCCTCAACCTCCAGGATCCTTTCGTTGCAGAGATTAATGGTTGCCATCCACGGCAAACAGGTGGACTACCTTTGGGTTTGTTTACCCCGCTACAGGTAGCGGCAGCCGACTCATTATATGCCCCCTTCCGGCATGGCCGATTCGGCATTATGTTTGGAAACTTCGCAAAAATTGCCGCTGCGGATTTCTTTCTTACATTGAGATCCGTGGTGACAAAACCATCTCAGACCGTTTGTGATATGCACTTGTACATTAACAACAAGGTACTCGACTTTGATTGAGGTGGAAAGTTTGGGGTTCCAAAAGTTAAAACTAAAGTATTAGTGGGAATGCGGCGGTCGTCTCTCGAAAAGGAAATTCTGCGAACTCCGCTTACCTCTTAGTGTTGACGTTCTTTTAGAATCTCCTCCTCTGGAATGCCGGAAATATCTGCGCAGCGTTTGACACCTTTCAAAAAGTGCAATGATTTGTGGAAATAAGTCGTTTCTTTAATTGAACATAATTCAATTGTTTTCAAGAGTTTGTTAGAAATGTTTTTTTTTTAGATTTGTTTCAATTAGAAGACATTCACATTTCAGTTTTTAACTAACTCGACTGTGCCGAAAATACCTTTGACTGATTTCTAAATGATAAATGTAGATACGTTTTGTTATATTATTTTGTTAAGAGATTCAATAACAAGAAAACGTGGAAAGCTATTGCATGTTCACGTCTGTGATCTTGAGTCATTCGGGTTATCTGCCATTGTAGGGTTTGTGCATTTCCGTTTGCAATCCATTGTGAGGTTTGGGTTTTTAATTCGACAGCCTGGCTCACCATCCACCACGGAGCCAAACAAGGGGACGTCTTTCGGGAGTGGATCTCCAACCTCCCAACGACAGTGATACCAAAGTGCTTTACTCTGATAGCATATACTTAAAACGTAAACATATGGCAGGTTGGTCCGTTTAACCCGGCTGACATCTGGGTTAAGTTAAGAAAGATGAAACTTTATGGGGATAGTTTGTGTAACACGGTTAGTCTAGAGAACGGAGAAATTAAGGGTATTCAAAGATCAAAGTAAGTGTGTAAATAGGGATCAGCCGGTGTGCCGATTGGTAATACAGGGCCTACATACCGCCCATCTACACCGCAACTAAGGGCCAAGTGTGTTGATAGGAATTAAATTTCATGTCATATAATGATAATCCAAAACGGTGTCAACCACCAGGATCCCCTCGTCACAGTGATACATGGTCGCCATTCGTGGCAAACAGGTGGGCTACCTTTTTGGAATGTTCTTAATGCCAAGGCCCCTACCGGCAGGTCCGGCTGTTGTCTTTTAGAAACATATAACGTAGAAAAGATTGGCATCTGCTATGGGGCATTCCAAAAATTTAACTACGATAGTACCGTTTTATAGTATCCTTCATCAGTGTACGATTAATTTGATGGAGTACAGAGCACCGCACGTGTGTTCTGTAATGTTTAATGTAGTTTAATGATACATAGTAGTACATGTGATATATTGTTGTCTTTGTACGAATATTTCATTCTTTGAAGAGGTACAACCAATAGCGTTGACCTCTACTGTATGGATCGATCCCTACGATACGTACTATGGAGACATTAATGATATATTGTGGCCAGCCGGTGTGTGCTTGTGCGATTAATTACAGATGTGCGAGACACCTGCATTTACTCCCCAAAACGACTCCAATGAGGGTACTTTTCATTAGTGCGGCAGGTATATAAAACAACGCAATTAGAATAAAAACACAACGATAACCATGTTAACGGTATACTGAAGCCAATATAATCTACGATGTACAACTACTCCTTAACTCTTGAAAGTGTATTGTACTGTGTTTGCATATACCATATTTGGGGCTTAAATATCATTGAACGAACGTCTCTCGACAGTATGATAGCTCCAGTTGTATGCAAACAGTTTCACAAGTCGTTATGATTAAGTTGGAAATCCTTAACTTACCCTTTAGTTAAGGTTGCCACTGAAGTTATAGTCTGCATCGTAAGCTAGTATCAAAGCCATCACCGGAAAACAAACAACTTACAGTATTGTGCCGACGATGATTATGCTGAGGACAATGACAAACACGACCAGCACGGTGTCTTTTGTGGTCCATAATGTGTCTGTGGTATCAGGGGGCGAGACTGGCAAAAATAAAACATGAATGGTACTGTTACATGAAGAATTACTCGAAAACAATTGATTGTCTGTACGCTATTATATGAATTCAGCACTTTTTAGTAAGATAATTGGCCAACATGCTAAACAGTACGCTTAACGGAGAGTTCATCTTACTAGTCTAACTCAGTCTCAAATCGAACAGGCTTGTTTTCTTACTTAGAATTACATGTTGTATTTGATTAATAAAAGCACTCACAGATACACACACAAAGGCCGGCCAACGCCCACCATCCGCCCCCTCCCCCGCTACGCACACACACACACACAAAAACACACACACACACACACACATACACACACACACACACACACACATACACACACACACACATACACACACACAAAATCATTAGTTGGTGTCAAACCTTGACTTGGTATTTAATCGCAAAAAATGGAGATTTCATTAATTTCGCGTCTCTTGAGTTAATATTGCAATAATGGTAAAATATGAACAAATGTATTAGGTTGACATGTTTTGTTGTTTTCTTTTTAATTCTTAATTTGAATCAATGTGACATTTAGAGTAGAACACGGCACACTGTAATGTATATATTTCCAACTAAATGCAGACACACACGCGCGCGTATTCTTATAAATCAACTGATGACTTTGATTGTACGAGAGACGTTTGCGTATATTTTGTAATACTGGATCACACTAGCAGCAGGATAAGATATTTTTAAGAAACGGAATATTTCAAGCTGCTAAATATTTATTTAAACTATTCCGTTTCTTTAGAATCCCTTTACACGATTAGATTTGACAATATAATTCAGGCAAGGCGTTCGTGTGTATCTTACCCAACAGAAATGAGCGGGGTCCCACTCAATAATACCTACAAAGCAATCGGGGATGTTTTAAATATTTGTCACTGTTTTGTTACATTCCGTTTAAGTAGCATACAATGCACTAAAAGGCTGCGTTTACTCTCGCCATAGATTATATGTTTACAAACTGAATACATACTGATGAAACCGTATACTTAGCCGACGATAAGTTTCAAGTTTATGATAATTGTTGTAACTGCAGTGAGTATGCTTCACTCAATCTTAATCACAATGTTGATCGTATACATTGCTGACACGGAGTTATGCGGACATATAATTTACTTACACAGAGTGATTAGGCCATATAAAGTAGCTACATTAATTTATAAGTTTTATAAGCTTAGGATATGTGGCTGTTAGGCCATAAGCATTGCCGACATCGATTTATGTTTATTAAAACAATACCCACTAATTATACGACAGCAATCGGGGATTTTTCTTAGAATCCCTACAGATGCAGACGTCACATTGATTCGATTTTGTGGGATGACAATAACTATGCGAAGCGAACATGCATTGTATACTACTTTCGTGTCCTAGCTGAACATTACAAACAAATAATGCAGAACTGTAATTGTGTAAATGTCGAAATCACACTTCAAAGGTACTGACGTTCAAAGTCGTGCCGGATGTCGTGCCCCTGGTGTGCCAGTGCGAGTTTCAAACTTGGTCATTTGGAATACAATGATCCATTTTGTTCGGAACTTCATGCATCTATGGAGCGCACTCACATATTTGTTTTTTGCATACACCAAGACCCTTTGCATTGTCAATTCATTGATACAAACGATTAAAAAACATATGCATCAGATGTTAATTCTGCCCAGAAACGTAACATATAAAACGTGCGGCGCATTAGCACTACACACATAGTCTTTTTGTATATATCACTGATCTACTGTGTATTATTCGTTGAAAGTTTTACCGACTAAATCATGTATGTGATATATTCGGTGGCAAATATAACGAGCATTAAACGAATATAGTACATAACATGTTTTGTAGTCTTATGGTTTAAGTTTGTATAGGCGCACCAAAGTAATATATATATGTATACGCCATAAATTGTCCCTCATATATGTAGGCACGAACAATTCTTACAATTCTTACAATCAGCATATATATATATTCTCTCATTTCTGGACTTGTCTGCTTTAATGCAATTTAGATAACTTACTTGTCTAAAAGAAATGTATACATATGCCAAGTTTCGCATAAGTAACATACCGTTTTGGTAGGCAATGTCTAAGAAAAGTGGCGAAAGTGAAACAACAAAATACGAAAACAATATTATTGTTTTTTTTTGTTTTTTGTTTTTTTTCTTCAATCCCCTGATCCATTTGTCCATATAAACTTTTGCCAAATCCCAAATAAAACCAGAAAATAACAAAATTCAACAATCTTACCATTATATTATACTTTAAAACATGAAAAACACTTATAATGTTGTAAGAAAGATACCAACATAATTCTGGACTGGCTCTATTAGGCAGAAAAGGGTATGTTGCGTTACAAGCTACAAGCTTAAAGTACACACTCTAGTTGGGCAAATATAATACATTGCCAACTACATGCTCGTATGTTATGCATAGGAATATTAATAAAGAACAAGACAAGTGATTGATGCGAAGCATAAACACGACGCAAATACTGGAAGCGGTAAACAGTCAAAGCAATATGGGAGCAAGTAAGAAGTCATATTTGAAAATCTATGTTTTTATTGGATAGTTTTCAGTAATTATAAAACACAGAAAGGTGTATATTATATATAGAGATGTCAAAGAATACCGTTGTTGTAATTATCTTAATACCTATAACCACTATCCGTTTAGTATCTGGTTACCGAATGTAACGGCTGCATACACATGTTTACGACAATATAAAGTGAAAAGTACCTTCTTTGTATTACATTGTATTGTCGTTGTATTAAGAACTCAACGTGTAAAGCAAAACCTGGTGGTAAGGATCCACAGGTGGTTGAATTGTGTAGATAGATATATGGTAAAAATAAGAAACAAATATCACAGATGTCGTGCGACTAAATCCAAACTCTGTTGCACAATAACAAATGCAGTTTTACATATGTTTACTGATGACTGTTACTTGATCAAAACATGAAAACTAAAATAAATTGAATTTATAACTAAACCAGGTTTCAGATTGGAATTGCGTATACCAATGGGTGTAACACGATGTGATAACTGATTTTGGGAATTTAGGCATAACGATCCTATCTTAGTCGAAGTACTACCTTTACTGTCAAAGAGTGCAAACTGCTATCACATCACTTAAAATGTCATTTTTTCCAAGTCTTTACTTAAGCTCGAGTGTGATCACTGCTAAAAATCTCGACATCCGATCGTTGTACACGGATGAATATAAAACGTCAGTTCAATACTGAATTGCCGAGTGGTGTTCCTAGTTGAATTGCACTTTTTTTTCTGCTGCTGTGCTTAGATAGGAACTATAACGTTTGCAAAGACGATTTCCCATGGATATTTTTTTTCAGGACAGCGCCAGGTAACATTATAGAACAAAAACAATATTTGATTCAAATTGCCGATTACCAAGTTTAAACCAACCGATTTGTTTTCCGAGCATAGATTGTTTAAAGATACTACCTTGTTCCTTGCTGCAGTAGGCTTTTGCAGTGTTGTCGAGAGTTTGTAAATCAATAGAGCCGGTATCGGCCATGCATAATATGTTGGTAGGTCCATTGTTTCCAGCGTGTACGCTGCAGGATGACACACATCCATAAACATTTAGGAGTTGTTTACATGTATGCTTGCATTCATACTGCATGACTGTTGCACATGGTGCGTGTGAGTACTTTTCGTCCATACACCGAACTGTGTAAGGGCAGCGAGTATCCAGAAGACAATTACCGCTTGATGTGCAAATGTAACTCTCAGATTGTAAATGACAAATGTTGGTGTCCGAGTCCTGCCAGATTCCACACCGACCATCTTCGTAAGGAACGTTGTAGGTTATTACACGGTTAGTTGGACAATTATAAAGACAACGACCATCGACGGGACCGCGAAATCCATCCGCACATGCTTGACAATTGTCCGAATTGTTGCAAATTTGGCACCCATGCGGGCAACTCCTGCATAGCGCACCGTGTTTGAAATATGAATCCTTGCACTGGATGCAGCTGTTGAAAGAGGCACATAATGAACAACCTGGTGGGCAACTCTTACACACTCCGTTCAGCCTGAAGTACGTTTCTTTGCACTGTATGCATTGTCCAGTCGTTTTGTTACATTTAAAGCAATCTTCAGAACATATTCCTTGACAGTTTATTCCGAAGTGTCCATCTTCACACAAGACACATTTCGAATTGGACTCGCATAAATAGCAATGATGCGGACAGGGTAGACAACCACTGTGTTCTCCTGGATAGTCACCGTCAGGGCAACCTTGCGTACAGTGTCCGAAAACCTTGTGGCATGTACCTGTACACGTTTCACCACATCGGTTTGCACAGACCGGGCCGAAGAACCCCCTCGTACACAATGAGCAGTTTGTGTCAGAGACACATATTCTACAGTTGTCAGGGCATGGATAGCAAGTGCCATTTAACATGTACCGAAATGTGGGACATCCTACAATTACGGACGCTGAAATTAAGACATACATATAACCCATATTATTATATTAAATGCATGCACATTATTGTTTGTAAAGGTTATATATGTATATGTGTAAAATAATAAAAAAACTCAGTAAAAAAACATGTGTAATGTATTCCGTTCTTATCCTCTAATGTTTTAAATAGCAATGACTCGAAACATTAAACAACATGTTGATTTACTGAGAAGCATACTTACGATGTTTAATGCCTAACTGTGTGTTAAAAAGGACAACACACTTATTGCCGCATAACCTGTACTTCCCATCATTTTAAACATATGCCCTTATGACAGTGACCCGAGAAAATAAAAAGACATAAACTACATACGATAGTTTTCCTTTGCATTATATGTTGTCCACTTTAGCAATATAAGATTTGTCGATATTGACTTTTTTGAACATGTTACAACTGTTTTAGTAGACGTATATGGACTCTCGTTTTATGTTAAATGTGTGTCTGCAAAATTCTGTAAAAGTGAGCATCCTATACGAATTGATATACACATTTGATTTAGCAGCGGATTGTCTTAGAATCCGTTTTATTTTGAAGATAAATTCAAAAGCCACCCTCGTTAACATTACACTAGTGCTTACATGTGGCTTCTGTATATACGAGTATTTAATTCACTGTGCAGTGTTATTGCGGAATTTGTAAGCATTTTAATAAATCTAAAACCGCAAATGTACCGACACTTCCGAACGAATGTCTATACTATAAACTCAACTAGAATGATAAAATGTTAGTATTCCTGTTATTCCATATATAGGAAGACGGAAAACATAAGAACATACTTAAAAAGGGTAAATGGTGTTTGAATATGAATGCCTGCTGTTGAAGTTTTCGGTTTTAGGGCCGAACAATAAAACAACATCTGCCGTATGAAAAAGAAGCATCCGTTTGATTGTTTAGCCTCTGTATTTGTTGTAGACTACATTGTTTTTGCCACTATCGTTTACAACTGAAATGAAGTTTATTGTGTATACAGTAAAGCCATTTTACCCCAAATTCAGACCAACTGTTTAGATACAATGAAGTCATTCCAAATGATATTTGAGAAATGTGTCACTACTGACGCAGTTACTTAATTTTAAACAATGCATCCTACAGCAATGCCTGGGTAATATATACCTATGTAATGAGGGTTTATAGCTTATGCACATGTACTATGTTAATTCAATGTCAAATGTATTGTTTGTTAAAAAATATTGCATGATCGCATGCAAATTCGATGGCCGAGATAAACAGCAGCAAGCGCCCTTAACGGGGAGGCACTTTGTGATTGGTGTCTCTGAAACGTTTGAAATGTACATAATATGCTGAGTTAGTTGGGTATTTTAATAGAGCAATTCATTATATTAGAATATGATACTTTTGCAATAAAGTTGATGACTACGCGACAACAAACAGAAATGGGAGTGAATGATTCGTAGAAGGCCTTATTTGGTTTGCAATAATAGATAAAGCGGTATATTTTGCTGCACATTGTATCGTATGTATCTCCTTTTAAAGTCACAACACTTGTTCAATATAATGTTGTCACTATAACTTCCATGAAATATGGAAAATTGAACAGAAAGCTAAGCATTAACCGATAATTTAGTAGATAATCAATGCCCAACCGAGGCTTATTCCCGACCGGAGACAGATATTAATAGTGAATAAGCATCGACCAACATCTGTGATATATGTCACTGCTTAATAAATCGCCAATATTCACGTATGCCAGTTCAATTTTTAACGCGTGCACACAGTACAGTTATTTTCATAGCAGGCATACGATAATCACCAACAAATACTTAAATTGAGAGCTGTACACACGTTAAACTGGTCATCGTTCATATATGGCCTTATCAGTTGTACGATTTCTTAATTACAGAAAACACGCGACCATGAATCTATATGTAGAATCATACATCTCTGATAAGCATCACCGAATCCACCAACGCAATAATACTTGTACAAATTATGATCAATACATAGACACAAGTGACCATATAATCCTTATCTGTGATATAGGATATATTCTATATCAGGTCAACGTTTGTAAAATTAAGTGAACACCGTGGTGATTATGCTTGTACTTGTCAATGGCTGAGTCAAATGTAAAATGTCCTGAGC
>CM017557.1:24545433-24547933 GCA_007844125.1 Sinonovacula constricta | reverse complement strand
GTCGGAATGAAGTTGA
The DNA here is from genome assembly GCA_007844125.1 of Sinonovacula constricta. Classification (NCBI taxonomy): domain Eukaryota; kingdom Metazoa; phylum Mollusca; class Bivalvia; order Cardiida; family Solecurtidae; genus Sinonovacula; species Sinonovacula constricta. The sequence goes on along the minus strand of CM017557.1, from coordinate 24,547,917 downwards.
CCGACAGGACTTCCTTCATCCTCTCTTTCATAACTTTTACCTTGAACACCAACTTGAAGGTTCTGACCGGTTTTCGTCCTGTCGAGTCATTATCATTGTCAATATGTATACTTCGCATAGTTTGCAGAGAAGAGGAATCGTCATCACCATTTTCCTCCTCCTCCTCCTCCTCCTCCTCCTCTTCTTCATCATCACCATTGTTTTCATCATCATCATCGTCATCATCATCATCATCATCATCATCATTGTTTGTTATTTGTTTTTTATTGTTGTTCATATTTTTTCATTTTTCTTCTTCTCTTTTTTCTTCTTCGTCATCATAATTTTTTGCTATTGTCTTTATCAGGAACAACAACACCAACACCAACACCAGTGATATCAACAACAACACACATAAATAAAACACTACAGACGACATAATAACTGACAATTGTTTATTAGAAAAAATATGTTCACCATCATTATAAATCTGTCTCTTTCACAAATCAGCAGCTGAAACAAAGTTATAGGCTGATTGCGTGTCATGAAGACTAATTGATTGAACTTGATCAGTATCTTAACTCTGTGCTCCCCAAGACATTACACACAGCCGAAGTAATACGATAAACTTGCATCACTGTAAGTTTTAATTAGTCCTGAGTTATAGCAATTAGCGGGTCAATTTACTTTTACCTGATACACACACACACACAAACACACACACACACACACACACACACACACACACACACACACACACACACACACACACACACACAAACACACACACAAACACACATCAAAGCAGTAAATAAATAAGTGAACAATAAACTGATATAAACTTTAAAAAATAATATAACAAATACAGGATTCATTTTATGATGTAAGTGCCCTTTTAACTGGTGACTGTTCCAACGTCTTGTCAATTTAATTAAAACGTGCTAATAACAAATACGCACCCCTAAAATCCCAATATCGCCAGTAATTAATTATGAACAATGACCGATTGATATAACACAATTTTCATTATGTCAAGCCGAATGTGAAAGAAAAATGATTTTAGAAACACCATTTCACGTTGCGTATATTTCGTTGTGCGGATAATAACACCCCCGCCGCCATAGACCTAACACTTTACCGACAACAATGGCTCATTGCATAGCGAAAGAAATGTAGTATTAAGATCGATGTTTTAGGAATGAATAGCGAACAGACGAGTATCTGAGTATATATACTTTTTGTTGTTGTTGTTGTTTTTTATTGTAACTATCCATCTCTCCAACCTTGATTATTAAGCGATATAATGTACACATGTTTCAAAGAAGACTAAATCAGGAATAAGGTTTACAACATTATTGAATACAGCATCAATGGAGAAAATATATTCTGAGAAACGCCTTTTGAAACCGGTCACTAAATCAACACATAATAATTTTATGTCATGCTGTATAGACGAGACTGTGGTAAGGTGATTGAGCTATGCTATGTTAAATATGTTGTTTTACACGTTGAGAGACCTAACACTCTGAAAGATAATGTTTGTTAACAGATACAGTAGAGACCAATTTAAAAGGAAACTAAATACTAAAACCTTAAAACATGTTTATAAGCAGTGTTCGTCCTTCATATGTCCATGAATAGGTTGTATACAATTTGTAAACTTGTATATAGTCTGTCATTAAACATTGAAGATGTCATCTTACATTAAAAAAAAAATTAACCTTAACCAGGTGGAAGGATTAGGTTGGAGATACGTAAGCTGTTTACATTATATTGTATTACATCCTATACGAACAACTTCTGAAGACATTAGTGTTATACACGATTGATGTAAAACATTATATAGAACATCATTTGATCAAAGTATCAGGCCTGTATACGACATGTAAGTAAGTATTTTAGGAAAATAGTATGCAAGTTATAAACGCTCGTTTGAAACTGAACATGTTCGTATTAGCCCTGATACACCTGTTTAAAATCAACTCAAAATTTGTGTAGGCTAATTATACTAAAGTTAACCATTATTCACAGGCAGATACCGTATATGTAGCACAAACATAGTGTGTTATTGTTTTCTCTATTAAGGCATTTAAATATCACATGAAAGAAAACGAGAATATGTAAGCATAATAGTTTAATGTAACTACTTATGTTTGCAATTAGTTCAATGTATTGTACGGCATAACACTATCGGATACCAACTTTAACTAAATTGAGACAACTTCACTACTATTGATTCATTTTACAGTCGTGTTTACGTTGCCTCATTTACACTTTACATCGATCAAACTTAGGCAAGTGTTCGGTAATAACATACTTCATATAATATATTCATATACTGATATAAATCCGAATACAGAACACGCTAAATAGGTGTTCTTCGCACAATTGTAAGTAAACCATGTGAAGTAGCTTAAAATGTCTGCCAACGAAAGGAGTGAATATTAACAACAATGAAGGATATGTGACGTTAGCCGTTTCAGAGGACATGTTCAGCCCAAATTA